>JAHLJT010009419.1:94933437-95173841 GCA_031308135.1 Acheta domesticus
GCCGCTACATATATCTTGGTACAAGTCTTGGCTACTGCAATGCAAAGTTGCATCATTTTTGGCACATCCAGTTGTGAATTATACAGGTGGGCATCAGAACGTGTTTCAGTGCAGTTAACCGTGCATAAGAAGTTTGTCCCACCTAGTCAGACTGTCAATGGGCAGTTTTACTGAGACGTTTTGAGGCATCTGAAGGAAAATGTTTGGCGCAAACGACCAGAGTTGTGGAAACGGAAAGACTGGTTGGTGCACCATGACAACCCACCCCCACACACCGATCATTGAGGAAATTTCTGACCCCAAATAAAATATCTCATCTTCACCTAACCAACTTCCCGAACCTGATCCTTGTACATAGTGAAGATACAAATTGTAGTGATACCGAATCCATTACGGTTGCGAGCCTGAGAATTGCTCCACGTCGCACGACAAAGAGGACGGCGGCGGCGGCGCCAGGGTTCTGTCCGACCACCCGCCGACCCACTCCCTCGATTAGTCACACACAAGTGTCCCGAAGCCTGGGAGGTCTGCATGTGCACACGAGCCGGCATTCCAGTACTTTTCCGCGGCGCCCATCGCCCTCCTCCTCCTCCCTTGAGATTTTCAGTCCCTCCCCCCAGTCATTAATTACTGCCCCTGTTTGACAGAAAATTTAAGCGAGAGGGAACGAGTGCAGGTTTCTCTCTCAGTTCTCGGCCCGAAAAACTTCCGATGATTGGACGGAATTATTTTGCGACACACTACCCTTTCGCCAATAGCCGCCGGACTTGGGCAAAGTTCTCGAAAGTTTTAGAACATTCTGGAGGAATTTTGTGGGGGAAGAGAGGCTCGAAGGACTTCGCGTATGCAACATCAGAGAGAACGTGAGAGGCGGTCAGAGGGACCAGTCGTAATCGCTGCGGCGCCCGGCGTCGGAGATACAATTTTTCTCTCAGTTGGACTTGTAAGAAAACTTCGAGTTTTTGGGGAGAATATGGGCGCGGTCCATAAATAGCCGTAGACCGCGGATTGTGAGACGCCTCATTGATATTCGAATCACGCAGGGAAAGTGATTGACTCGTGCTCGTGTTTGAAAACGTTATTGTGAAGTAATTTGATCACTCACGAACTTGCCGCGATCTCCAAAGTGCTGAGCAGTGAACAAAGTGACGAGATCATTGAACCGAGCAGACATTATCTGGTGATTAGCAGCAGCAAGTGAACGGCGCTGTGTTGGGCCAACATCCAAGGGCTCATCCAACTACCTGATTCGTTCTGCTCGCCCCTCCGAGCGGCACCCCAGCGCGCGTGCCGGTCTTGGCGTCCTCCCTGCCGGCTGGCGGCCCCAAGGTCATTCAACTCTGGTTGGTTTTGTGACCCGCCCCGCTAAGGCGGTATTTTTTCGTCCTTTTGGCGCGCCCGTGGTCGAAAGGCATAAACAGTTTAGAGAACAATTTCAATTACCTTTTGACCGGGCGACGAAGATAAGATTCCCGGCCGCGCTTGGCCGTCAAGAAGGAATCAGCGTAAAAGTTTGTTTTATTCATTGTAGTAATTTCACTTCTCAATTTTACTTTTGTGTGTGTGCATGTTATTTTGGAATTGGGGAAAAGGAGAGCATGCTCGCCGACATGAGTGGTACTATCTTGATCTTTTATTGCTGAATAAATGCCACTTGTTTGTTAACATGATTACAAGTCTCTCATTTTATACCGGCCACCGACTTCCTCCATCATCATTTTAGGCAAGCCTTTCTACCCACTGAGCGAGCCGGCTACCACGTCTACGGCGCCCAACTGGAGACGAGGTAGTCGCAAAATCAAGAAGAAAAGAACCACTACTGATGCCTGAATAATAGGAGATAGGCACTCCCAACAACAGGACCATCTGAAGCACATACATCTGTTTGTTTCCTTACATGGGTTATACAAGAAAAGTGTTTCAGTTAGCTGGAAATTTTTGCCATGAGAAAAGACAGGTCAACATCTTTCCCAACGTGAGCAACAATGGTACCTTTGCTGAGGTAACAATCACCATGTCAGCATTGTCCGTTGCTTGAAGTGTCTCAGTCCCATTGTCATGAAGTTTCAACCTTAGTAGGTCAATCAATCTTAATTTGTTGTGCTCAATAGAGAGGAATTCATTTTACTTCTGTTATTTCTAACTGAACTTAATGTTGACCGGATTCAGAATTGGGCGATCCAGTATCAAAAATACTTTTTGATTTTATTTTGTATTTTCAAAATACAAAAATACTTTTTATTGATCTGCCATTGAAAATTTGGATTTCAATATACAGTCAAATCTAGATGTCATAAAGGTTGGTAACATTAATTTTTGATATTTCGAAGAAAGTACATTGAAGGAAATTTATTTCAGGAGACATTTCAAGATATCGTGTAATGAATTTTGGAGATCACCACATGGACGTTACATTATATTGTCACATTATGTATTACTAATGGTCTGGAAGGGAATTGGGCACACTGGTTAAAAGCATGTGCTTGCACCTTTTAAACAGCCAATCTTATGATATAGTAAGTGTGGAAATTGATAAACCATCAAAATATCCTATTCTGGATTAAACATATTTCACTATTACTGAAGAGTTAGGTGCAAAAGGGAAAGTGTCATGTGAAAATTTTAAGTCTGCCACACAGACAAAATAAGTGGTTCCTACAATGTGACCACAAATTTTAAGAGACACTTGAAACTAAAAATTATCAGTAATATTATAAATTCTAAATGCACAGAATGATGTACAATAGACTGAGGCCTTTACTGATCATTCTCTTACTACGGAACTGATAATTTCTTTATACATTTTAGAGAATTCATACTGGTGTAATACATGAACTTGAGAACTATAAAAATGATTGGTCTAGATCAGCACTGTCCAACTGGCAGCATGCGATGCCATTTATTGTGGCCCATGAAAGGTCATTGATCAAAGGGAAGTCCCTTGCATTAAAGTAGGGCGAGATCTTGTGCACCCAGTGCGTGTGGCCTGTGGGGATCAACACCTATAAGTAACTAGTTATGCTAAGACAACATGAACTTTCTCGCCCGTACTTTCACATAAAATTACGCGAAAAGTACTCAAAGTACTCACTTGTCGCAAAATTGTGTTATTTCATTGTGTTATTTGTGACATGGTATTATTTCAAAATCTATCTTTAAGGAACAGATTTCATTAAGGGAAAAAATCTCAATCTTCATAATTGTAATTGCAGGAAGACACCGAAAAAAAACTTTGAACTTTTGCAATTTTCTAAAAATTAGTTTTAAACGAACATGAAACCTGCACCACTCTCTTAAACATCCGTCACACTATCCATCAACAAAATTTCTTCAAAGACCATGGAGGCATTTTTTTGAAAATTTGGAAAATGTTCATTTAAAGCACGCCCAAAATTAAAATATCAGTTTCAAATTCACGGGGCCATGACATCAGCTCAATCGATTGAGGAATATCAACTTTGGAAAAAATTGGCTGAACGGTTTAGCCGTTACTGTTGTTCAAAGACAGGCAGACAATGTTTTGCTGTCAAACAATTTTTCAGTATCAAGGACCCACAAAGCATGGATTCTGGCTACACCACTTGTTAGAGGATTTTGTTTTTCAAATTTTAGAAACTGGAATTTATCCACTTTTTCATTACCACGGCCATGTAGTAAGAGTTTTTCTGCCAAAAGTTCACCTTTTTTTCACACTGCATTCACATAACTTTCTCTCTAGTGCACAAGTGGTGGCAAGAAAGTAAAAACAGATTAAGTTAAGATTTAAGATTTTTTTCTCCTAAATTCAAAAGTTCAAAATCATCCCACATGTTTCTCTGCATTATGCAAGGCATGGCCTGATATCACGCATGGTTCCATTCCCCCCCACTCCCTGTTTCAGAACAGTCACGCAATTTGCCAAGATCAACAATACATGGAAGTCAGATGTGGATTACCCGAGTAATGAAAACATGGTCCGTGCACATATTAATGTTTTAGTTGTGACACTTGAGGCCTTGCAAGTTGGACATACCTGGTGGAGAAGATCAAATTCACCTAGGAGGAAAATGAACAGTACTGAAAATAGTGGTACTGAAAATAGTGATACTAACACCAGGAAGTTAAAACAAACAAGTTTAACATTTAGTTTCTTCAATATGCAGAGAAAAGGGAAAAAAATCAAACAAAATTTGATGATCTTGTTACAAAATTTGTTGTAAATCGAACGAGACCATAATCAATTACAATTGCAAGAAGAAATATTAGTGATACAATGTTTGAATAACTAGTAATGTTCAACAAAAACTTGTCCAATTGAATACAAATGTAAATCAAAACCACGTTTTGAGAAATAAATTGTGAAACTGGATCACTATTGGTTGTATTTTCAAAAGTATTTTAAAATACTATTTTGTATTTTGTAACTAAAATACTTTTATGGAAGTATTTTGTATTTGAAATACTTTTTTTCAAGTATTTTGCCCAACTGTGACTGGATTGTGTGCAATAATACAAACATTTTCAATCATGTTTCCTTAATCCTAAGTGGATGAACTTGGGTTCAGTGCAGTAACTGATTTTCTGTAGGAGAAGACTAAGCATCACTGAATATGACCAACTGCAATTGATGTAAACGTTGTTGGAACTTTAACATGACCTTGACCATGGACATGAATTGTTAAAACTCCAACAGTCTGATAAATTCCCATTATTTATTTATTTATTTATTTATTATTAATTTTGCAATTATGCCATTATTTTTATTTCTTGATTTTGAGTTATTTTTAAAATTTTAATAAAGAATTTTATTGTAAATATGGTTGTTATTTTATTCATTTTTATATTGATTTTCAACAGATAAATAAACAGAAAAGTTGGAAATTACATACAGCAGTATTTTGATATTTCATATAAAATTAACTGTTACAGATTATAGGGTGTTAGATTTTCTTTTTTCTCCCTTCTGCAGGGGTGGTGGTCAAGAAAAAAATTAGGAACCTTTGATTTAGAATAAAACCACGGCTTATAATTGGAAGTAAATTTGAAAAATGTCAATTGTAAAAAAAGTTTAAAGGAGCACATACTAAAGCAATTGAAATGAGTTGACTTTTTCTCACTATCACAGCAATGGGTAAAGATACTGATGGAACTAAGGTAATAGAGAAAGGAAGCATATAAAGTCATCCCCAACATTTTTTTATAAATTCTGATATCAGTCTAATTCATTTCTCTATTACAAGAAAGCATACTGCTCCAGGAAAATGAATCAGATTGAACAGAAGTGGAAAGTAAAATTCATAATGAACACAACATTGGATCTATTATATTAATTTTGTCACTCAAAGATCATTACAATTCAAGACAATACCTCAACAGCAGAACGTCGTCTCTTCCGACATTTAACATGCAAGGTTGGAGTTGGAAGATCCAGAGTAAAATCTCCCTGGCGCATAGGTTTCCTGTTGCTGCTATCTCGCCTCAGAGTCTGCCTGCTCTCATGATACTAGGAACAGAAATTTAATTTTTGGCAAAGACATCCATCTGAATAGTCATTCACTCCACAAAAAGAACAAATAAGACAATTATTTTGAAGTCTATTCACCCCACACCCCCAAAAAACAAACAAAAATATCCATGTTCAAGTTCACACATTTCCAGGTAAATATTAGCTTAATGATTTTATATAGCAAATATCAAAATAGGAATCAAATGAAAACGAAAACTTAAAAATTTCAATTACAGCTCTGAAGACAACTATTGATCACAAAACAAGCATTTTCATTTTAGTAGCACACATTACTTCCTTCTAGAAGTAAGCCTCAATTATTTTTTAGTGTAAATCAAGGGCTAAAAGTTAAAATATATCACAAGTAACATTTATTAACTTTCAGCAATCTTACTTATTTACTATCGCTTTGGTAAATACCACAAACAATTCACAGGATACCTATTCCATACCTGCTTAACAGCAGCAGTGAGAGCTGTTACCCAACCTTGAGTGTCTTCCAAACTTGCAGAGTACAGCAAAAGGGTCTCACTCTGACACGCAACCTTGAACATGCCTTTACCTATGACATCGTCAACACGACACTTTTTAAGAGGCAAGACACAGCAGCAGCGCAACAAACGTGGCCGATGGGCAGCTGGCCTCACTACTTTGCAGTACATCAGCAAATCATTGAACAGAACAAAATAACGGCAGTGAGCCCGCTTGCCATGAGGAGATACCTGAAGAACATAAATTCATTAAATTTGCATTATTTGTGAGAACAGAATTTCAGTCTAGTTAATTGATTTAATCTTACAAAAAAATATGATATGTGAAATTACCTTCATAAGGAGCCCCTCTTTCAAAAGTCGGCGACCAGGGACAACAATACTTGGTCTTCCATTCTGTAAACTACGTTGCAATTCCACCATTTGTTGCATGCTTTCCTGTTCCTGAACCAAGTTGTTTATGTGAGATGCTGTACGTTCCACCTCCAGAAGGGACCCTAATTTCAAACAATTTTAAATGATAAATAATACTAGTGGTGCTGTTATCTCTCAATGCCTGAGGGACCCACTAGGGTTTCCCACGATATCTATGACCCTAGGAACAATTCTCAGTGAAGAACTATCTTGTGCTCCCTTAACATCACACTGAGGTAGCCCTTAGGACCATCAAATCGACATGTATTAATTCACCAATAATGGCTGAAAATGATTAAGGACGAAAGAGTACTAACATGTATTGGTACACACTACATAACTTTGCCTAAAATCACTACCAAGCTGCACCTACCATACTGCAGTTAACTTATTGAACTCTGTTGCATTGTCATTCAATAATTTGCTAGACCCAGTAGGGCAAGTATTAGTGGAAAAAATGAAGAAAATTGAAAAACGAAATCCCAACTTGAGAACAGTGAAAAAGATAAGTTATTTAATAAGGTGAAACGCAATGTTGAAAATTACAAGCTAAAGAAATTGTAGCTTCTAAGTATTGCCTACTTTTAAGTACTCACACGAAGTTGAAATAACTTTTTCTATGTGTAAGGACATTCTTCTTGCAGCAAACAGAAAAAGATTCAAACCAGAAAATTTGAGAAAGTATATTATAATCAGTGCATATCATTCAATATATAAATTGAACTATTTTGTATATAATTAAACACACACTTTTGTCTGTGCATATTTGTATTTGTAAGTGCATGTTTTGTTATGTTTTAAAAGCATGTAAAGTTTCAGGATTTTTAGTGCATATGAATCTGCACCCTAGTGATTGCCTATGAGGAGATTAAGGAATTGATGTGATACACAAGGGACTCGGAATCCCCCCACCATACTACACATCTGAAAACATTCATCTCGTGCAGGTTTTGAAAGCACAGCCTCAGTATCTGCATACTTGGGGCATCTGCCCCAATACCCTGCTCTATGACATTGACTCAACTTTACTATTTGTAAATGAGTTCCAGATATGTAAAATAACAGAAGTAAGTTTTGAATATACAACTTATAAAGTGTTCTGAAACATTGAATATTATACCCTAACAGGGTAAATGAAATGAAACAGAATTTCATAGAAGAGCAAAAACCTCTTTTTATATGGAAACTTTCTGGGGAAATTTGGAGCTTATTTTGAGAAAACGTAGTTTGAGTTTTTCTGAAAAATGGTTATTTTGAGCTCATTTATGCATGAAAAATTTTGCAGTTTCAAAAACAAAATTGATTGGAGATCATTTAATGCATTGTTCTCACAAATGCATTAAATTATAGAATATATCTGTAATAAATTATCAGAGTGAGATATTTCAAATCAGGCAATACTACAACAGCACATATGTTCTTATATTATTGGTAACAATACCATAATATCATATTGCACATTCTATCCTACTAACATTTCAGCCATCACTGGAAAACTGTAAACAAAAGAACTCTATATTACATGAAAACTATTGAAATTTTTAAAACACTGGAAGAAAAGGATTAGGTTGCATCATACAAAAAATCCATCTTCAATATTTCAGGTGAAGAACAGATTTTTAAAAACAATTCAACTTTTCGAAATTCTAGTGTTTTCACAGGAAATTGAATTGATGACTTATTTATAACACTCTTTGAAAACCAAAGTTAAAGAAAGAAATTTGGAGCCATTTCTGAGAAAATCTTGCTTATGTAAATTTTGAAAGTTTCCAATTTCACTCAAAATAATGAAAAAATGAGTCATCTTATTACATTATACAAGACATTAATTGCACATCAATTTTGATGAACAGATTTTGTATACAAAAATATTCTCCATCTTCAATAACATAGTTGTAGGTGGAGTCCAAATAATGTTTAACTTTTGCAGTTTTTAAAAATGCAGATACTTCAATAGAAATTGGGCCTTATTTGAACCAAAAAATTAAAGAAATTTAGAACCATTTTTGACAATTTTGTTGTGGCTTTGTTTAAAGAACCACCAAAAATTAAAATAAGACCTTTTATGAAAATTAATCTACATAAATTCAAAATGGCGGAGTAAGAAGGTAGGGTGATAGATCACGCTCAATACTAACTTTGCACAAGGAGGAAGCAATGAAAGAGGTTAAATAAATGTTTGAAAGAAACACAGAAGTTCTGGAAAAGAAAGTGCTAAAGTTTAGATTTGCCAATTATATAGTTTTGTTGGTAGAAGAGAAAGCATTTGGAAGAGTTACTTTGAAATGTTAAAAGAGGTCATTAAAAGAATTCTGATTAAAAATTAAAATAGGCAATAATTAATTGTAGTATAAATGAGATTTCAATTTACTGAAAGCCCAAATTTGGAGGGTAAATACATTTTATTTTTATTTCTTTGACAGGAAAGCAATGAAGGATGGAAGAGACATTATACATCAAGCTACTGCCAGAACACAAGGAAAATTAATAGTACCAAATATTGTAGATTTTTCTAACATGGTTATTTTACTGCATTTTAAGGTTTATCAAAAGGAATGATTGTGTAAAAACACAAGGCACAAGGCTAATGCATTAAAGTGGAGCTGTGAAGAAATGTTGAAGATTAGTCGGCTAGTTGAAGCCGACAGACCAGCCCTGAGGAAGACCACGCCAGCAACACAACCTTTGACTTGGTGTCACCCGGACAGACAAGATCATCCACAGATTAAATGGCTAGATATTTTAGTTATCCCCCACAGGTCACACTCATATTACAATAGATCAGTTATTCAAAAGGTGCCACTGCATTGTTTCTTTAATTTTAGATGGCCATGATATATATAGTAATTTAATTAACTTTATTATGTTATAGTTTTAAAATTGAAGTTTGAAAAATGTCTAGTTCACATTACTCCTTTCATTTACCTAATTTCACTACTTCCCATACACAATTTAACACAATATAACAATTGACAATACTGAAAGGCAACTTCATATTTTTGTAATTTGTAAAATTAAATCAGTGAAAAGGTCTCTATTACTAGTCAAAATATGTGGATGCCAGCCTGTATTATAAATAGGTTGCCTCAGAGGCTTAACAATATTTGCAGCTTGTCTGCTGACACACTTGCATCTTCTAATGCATTAATTTTTATGCCATATTTTGCTAGTTTTTACGGTATTTGATTACAATGCTTAAATCTTCACCTTCCACAGAAGGCTACACATTTTCATCAATATAAACATCCGAGAGAATAGTTTTCCATAACAAATAACCTTTCTGATTGTTGTCATGAAGACAGTTCCTCAAAAATGGCTCCAAATTTTTTCTTCAAACTTTTGGAACAGATAGTGCTAATTGCACTCTCTATTATGACGTAAAGTTCAATTTGGGATCTTTTTTTTGCTTTTCAAAAATTACACAAATTTTAATTTTTTTGAAAGATCTCTCACATCTTTAATATGCACATTACCAGCAATTTGTAAACACAATTGTATTTGTTATTGTGCTTTGAATGACTTCAAATGAAGTTTTTTGAAAACTCAAACACTTTCTGAGAAAAACAGCTTCAAATTTCGCATTTTTAGTAGTGGTTAATATGCCATTCACTTAAAAACGATTACAAATTTTTTATAGAAAATTGCCATTTAAGACGAGGTTTTTGTGTTTTTTAATATTCTAAAATTAATATTTCCATTCTACCATTAGGAAACCGAAAAATTGAGAAAATGCCAAAAAAAATGTACTTTGAGCAGCGATAGATGGTAGCTGGCAAGAATATGTGGTGATTCCAAATAGCTAGCCCAGACCCAAGGAAATGGAAAATTAATACAGAAAAGTCTGTGCCATTCTGTAGCACTACTAATTCAATTTATCATTAAATTATTCTAATTTTATTTTAAAAAAATGAGATACTATATATTCGAGGGGTCCGGTGTAATACCGTTCTAACCCACAAAATCTTTAAATTTGAGTAACTTACAGTTTCGTGCTCTTGAAACACATCTCTTGCATTCGTGTTACCGAATAAGCTTGTGGCACCATCTAATAGCATAATTTAGAAAAAGAACTTCTTCGTTCACAGAAATTTTACCACTTTTTTGTGCAATACTACTCTAATCAAAAAGCATTTACTGTCCAAAACAACTAAATTCATTGAAAAACTTATAACAATGTTAAGCAGTTTTTGAAATATTAAATTTTACTTAAACAGTTGTCCTGTTATCGAAAACTGGGGTTGTTACTCGCGCACTTTCCCACTAACCCTTTAACCATCAGTGGGAAATATGCTTCCTACATAAATATGAATTTAACAAATTTACACAAACAAAAAGGTTAATGTTATTAATACTAGTAAGATGAACTAATATTTTCATTAGTTTAATAATATTAATTTTGTTCTTTAAATGCGTATTAATAAAATTCCATTTTTATTAATACTCATCATCTTAAAGATGTACTTTAACCCATTAAGTACCAGCGTCCTCATTTGAGGACAGTGAATTTTTTTATTTTTTAATTACATTATAAATTGTGTTCCCTGTCACATTGTTGTTTGACAACACCGCAAAGGTTCATTCAACAGATATAAACGTTTGTTATCACTCAGATTTATATTCTTATAGTTTTTCTAGCTTCCTAAGTTAGTGCATTTTATATTTTTTTTTATGTCGATAAAATATGTATTAAATCTACTTTTCCAAATTTCTGTGAGTTGCTAAACTGCTTACATAGTGTTAGTTTGTGCTCATACTTTACGAAGAATATAAAATTGTACAGTTATGTGATTCAGTGTTTTCGAGATGTTGATATTTTAGTGCCATTCTCATATGAGGACGCTGGGACTTTATGTTATACAATTTTGTCGTGAAGTGAAGAACTTCTAAGAGTTGGAATTTGCATTTCATGTTGTTGTTTTCCAAGGAATGATCATGCCGCTAGATGTCGCATGATTGATATGTGACTGCTTGATCATGCACCATTAGGTCATGCGACATCTACCGGCACGACCGAGAAAGAAGCAATTTTTATAAAGCTGCCTCTCCAGGTCCGTCTTCACGATGGAGTACATCAAGGCATTTCGCGGTTTTCTCAGTCATGCCACTAGATGTCGAATGATTGCGACCTATCAAGCACTGCTTGATCATGCAACATCTAGCGGCACGACCGAGAAAGACGCGAAATACCGCGATAATTTTCATCATGAAGACGGGCCTTGAGAGGCAGTTTTATAAAAATTGCACTATAAAAGTTCCAAGAATCTGCAAGAATGAAAGTATCAGTTTTGTCTTCTCCAGCAAGCGTGCTGCCTAAAGTAAGATTCGACAGAAAAAGACTCATTATCACGAGGATTGCTTATGCACAAATCAGCAGCCATCATGCGTAAGCAACCCTCGCAAATATTGTGCTAAATGCAATATTACTCTCTTTGTGAAATGTTTTGGTCAATACCACTTCAGAAAGTAAAGTAGATTTTTCTGAAATTACTTTTGTGCTATAAGCTTAGCTGAGTACAAGATCATTTTCGAAAATATGTTTGTAGTAGAAGTCTGTTCAATTATTACCATCAAGTTCTTTTTTGAAAATATTATTCTACTGTAATCGTATTTGCTTTGTTGATACATTACAATAACTTATGTAATTATGTTATTTAATTATTTTATTTTATTTTTGTTTTAAATTTCAAAAAGTAGTTAGTAAAATTTGAATCCAGTGGGCATAAACATTTGTTATGAAGACATATTTTTATTATTGCGGAAAACTTCATACCAACTTCAAACTTCTAAGTCCCAGCGTCCTCATATGAGGACAGTCCTCCACACCTTCCCAAATTAATAATTTTAATTAATTTCGATAAAATTAAATAATTAGCACTCAATTATGATGATTTTTTGAATTTCATTAAAAAAACTGCAGTAAAAATAATTTGGGACTTAATGGGTTAAGTAGCTTTAGAAATCATTTTAATACAAATCTAAAATTATGGATTCACGGAAACATAAAAGCTCTAAACGTGTTTCTCTCAAAACTAGCTCAGTGTGTGTTAGGGTGGTATTGCTGCTAAATCAGATTTTATCCACAGACAATTAAAAGCTGGATAAAAACTAATTGATCATCTATGTATATTAGTATACAACTCTTCTACAAATTACTTACATTGGTTGTTCTTAGTTTCACAAGTTTGTTAATTTTATTGTCTATTATATAGTATTATATTTTATTTTCTCAACATTGTGAAAAAGCTTATAAGAAACATAATACATTCCTTATATCAACTTTGTAATTGATTCAAGTCTTTTTATCCAAGTCATTTTTATTTTACATATATTTAAAATTACAAATATGTTTTCAAATATTACAAATAATAAATATTGACTTAAATCGTTGATTTTTTAAAATAATCATTTGATTTAAATCATGATTTGAATCAATGATTTAAATCACGATTCAAATGATGCCATCCTTAGCTAAAACTCCACAATAACTTGTCAAAAGAAAGTGTGTACATCAGGTCCTAGCTTTTACTAATTTCTATTCAAATATTTATCAAAATCAATTATTAACAACTAAGTATATGTTCTTTTGAAGACTTACGCTGAAGTATAGAATAATCTGGATGCGTAGAAGGTGTTAGAGATAGCACTTCTTGCAACAACAATCTGTAGCGAGGTACTCGTTGAATTGGTGTAATAAGCAAAGCTGGTAATGACGTTCCAACTTCAGGTAGAGTTTCTTGTTGATGTATAAATTCTTTTAGTTGTGGGTTGTTGCTCTGCATATCCTAGAAGAAAAAGTGCACATGGAAACGAAACAAAATTAATCATGTCCACAAAATTAATCATGTCCCTTCTGTGAACATGTACCCAATAATCATAATTACTATATTCAGTGAACAATATTAAAAGGCATTAAAATTCAGAACATAACCAGTTAAATACTAAACACCCATTACATTGGTTTCCACTAATAGATTTACTTTTTCTGTAATTACTGGGTTATAGAAGCAATTTTGATAATATCATATTTGCAATGTTTTTCACTATGCAGTGTAACACAAATGATCCAAATAAGTATCCTTGGGGAAAGGAAAATGACTTATTTTTTCAGAAGACCCATTTGCAGTATGTGCTAAGCTAACTCCATGACCATTAGGTTATTTAATTTTATTAAATAATATTAAAATTAGTGACTCCATGTTATTCTCTCTACACTTCGCTGATGATCAGGTGGTGTTCACTGAAGATGAAGACTATACTCTATATATGCTGCGGAAATTATATGAACAATACTCAGAATGGAGTTAATAGACCTTAACAAGATTGAGTATATGGTTGTTGGAGGACGTGCTAAAGGTCTGAAACTGGATTATGGTTCGGAAATAAAACCCTGTCACAAATTCACATACCTTGGTACAGAGATAAATGCAAATGGAGGCAGTATGCAAAATATTAAAAACAGAATTGCAACAGATAGAGTGGCTATAAGACAACTACATCCACTGATATGGAAAGATAAATGAAGTAAGAGGGTACAGAGAAAATTGTATAAAACTGTTGTAGAGAATATTACCCTTTATGGGTCTGATAAATGGAAAGTAACAAAATACAGCAAAAAACAATTGACCGCAATGGAAATGGACTTCTGGTGCTGAAGTTGCAGACTGACTTTACTGCATAAAGTTAAAAACGAAGAAATTAAACGTAAAGTGGAAGTAAGTTTTAAAATAATTGACACCATAGAAGTGAAAAGATTAAAATGGTATGGGCACATGCAAGGAATGAACAAAGAACTTTGACTGAAAATATTGTGGAAATGGCAACCAGCTACCCATTGAAGAGGAAGATCTAGATTTACAAGGGGAGAAGGAGTAGAAGAAGCAATGATCACAAGAGGCCTGAGTAATGAAAACTCCACCAATAGAGAGATATGGAGGCTGGGATGCAAGAGACACCCTAGGGTGTAATATAACTTGCCATACTACTACTACCTAAATAATATTATTTACAACATGTAATGAACTTTTATTGAAGTAAATTAATTAAACTTCACTACATTGAGTAAATTAATCTTTAATCATGTAATGAACTTTTATTG
The DNA here is from genome assembly GCA_031308135.1 of Acheta domesticus. Taxonomy (NCBI): domain Eukaryota; kingdom Metazoa; phylum Arthropoda; class Insecta; order Orthoptera; family Gryllidae; genus Acheta; species Acheta domesticus. The sequence goes on from JAHLJT010009419.1 coordinate 94,947,923, forward strand.
AAGTAAATTAATTAAACTTCACTACATTGAGTAAATTAATCTTTAATCGTGAGGGCAAAGAGAAAAAAGTTACTTAACAATTCAATTGAAAATGGGGAAGCAGCACTAAGTTGCCAAATCCAAAATTTTATAAAGTTTGTCGCTTACACAAAAACAGAACCAGGGGAACTGGGCAAAATATAAAAATCTCCTCAAAAAACATTATCTTGCAACTACGAATTGTCCAGAAAATGAATGGAGATGCATTTCCTTATTAACTGAGAGGACCATAACATACTAGTGAACAAATTACTTCCCACATCCTGTTTAAGTCAATCTATAAATTAAATAATGAAAGTATAACTGTATTGTCATGGCACAAGCAGCTTTCATGGGGAAATTCGCACGGCACATGCCATTCTTTTGAACAAACTGGTAATGCCACCTTAAATTAATGTAATAATCTTAGATCAAATTACCATTATCATACCTGTAAAAGTTTTAAAACATTCTTGTAGTCGTAGGCATAAACTGAATACAATTTGAAGAATGGAGCAAGTTTTAAAAACACTTCACCAATGTTATTTGGGGTCTTTTTCATTTCATTTAAAAGTTCTCCATTCACTTTATATATGGTGTCCAAATGGCCAAAAAGAGTCATATATTCTACTGAAGAAATACAAGGCATTGCCTTCAGAGGCTCCATAAAATACTAGAACAAAATAAGAAAACATAAGACAAAATGATCAAGAAAGGCATAATCCATTTCAAATTATAGGATGTTGAAAATGATGACTAGAATATTCCCAAGAAAAACCAGGCAAGAATGACTAGCTAAAATTTCCATAAAATGTTCAGTTCACTTAAATCTGCTTCATTTTGAGGCTAGCATGCAGCACACTACATCCAAAATATTGGAAAGTAAAATTTACACAATAAATTGGACCACATTGAAAATTTAACATTTAAAGAAATTTGGATATTAAATTGAAATTATTTATTCTTAAAGCAATAATTTGCCATTGGAAAGCGGGAAACACTTATGCACAGCTTTGTTCATAGCAGCTGTGTAGCTAGACATAGCTTACTTATAACATACGGAATTGATAAGATGAACGTGAAAGTAAATCTCATGCAACAAAAAGCATTGAAGGTATGTTATTTTAAGATGGGTATCAAAATTATGTTCTCAACTAATGTGTATGAGCAGCACAGTGTGAATGATACTAGAATCTTCAGGATGATGTGAGAGGTTGTTTAATAAACAAATGTGATACCTGTGTCAGGAGTTCTAGCTGATGCAAATAACTGACTTCAGAAGTGAGTATTTCTTGAATAGTTTTATCGCGACGACTCATTTGACTCTCTTCATTACAATGTCTGGTAATACCGTCCAACTCTGATAAAACTGCAAGGAAAGTTTGCTTTGGAATATTAAAACTGAAAATTACAAATACCAAGTTTTTTTCTGGGCATATTTACCTTTCATCCTTGTTCTTGTCGTAAGAATATTTCGTTCATGAATAACTTTCCTCAGCTCAGCACTCAAAGTCAACTGACTTTGAGGCGTTTGACACATTACCGTCGTATCCATTATGCGTTCAAAAATATTACGCGATAACAATTAGATTGACATGACAAAATACGTAAAGAATTTCTGTAATTAATTAGCTGTCAGCTTTCGTGGAAATTCACATAATTAATCAACTTCTGGAACATTCAATAAATAAAAAGAAATTGCCTCGATCAGGATACAAATATTTCATCAGTTTCTGAGAAACCTTAATATGAGTGCAGTGAAAATATTCTTGAAACATAAGCAAGACCTTTCGTATACCACTAATATGTATTTCATTGGATCATTCAGTCAGAAAGATTCTAAGGACCGAAGATCTGTAACGTATTTTAATTTTACTCGAAATGTTCACCGCCATGTAACACAATCATACTCGCAGGGCTACCAACACCACGACACTCAGCTAAACCCAGGTCTCCAAACTTCGTAAAAAAAGTTAATATTCTAATTTTACAAATTTAAATTCTCATATTAATGCAAGAGGACTAGAAATAACTAAGATTTTTCGAATTATCGTTTTCAGCAACGAACTAGTAAACAATAAAGTTTTGTGTGCACCGCCGGCTTGATGTTTTTGCCCCTCAGTCTGAGGCCGCCTATCCAGGCGAGCAGCAGGCGCGTATACTCCAAATAGCGCCCCTTGTGAGTGGCGTCCGTGGCACGTGCTATGTCTGCCTTATCGTGTAGGCTTCTTCCAACTTCTATACTGCGATTTTTGTAGGAAGAGCTCTCAAGGCCACTCAAATCCCATCTTCGCGATGGAATATGTCACGGCATTTCGTGTCATTCACAGTCGTTCCGCTAGATTTCGCACGATCGCGACCGTATGAAGCAGTGCTTGCGATCATGCGACTTCTACCGGCAAGACCGAGAAAAGACGCCAAATGCCGTGACATATTCCATCGCGAAGATGGGATTTGAGTGGCCTTGAGAGCTCTTCGTACAAAAATCGCAGTATAGGGCCAGAGGCCCTCGTATTCGGAAGTCGAATTCAGGGCAAAATCTCCAATTAATGCCCTAGAACATAATTATTACGTTCTTTCATGTACTACCTAATTCCGTGAAGGACGCAATGTTTGGCGAAGAAAAAGGAAAATTGTTACAAATATTTCACCAACACTCGTCAAATCTCTCGAAGATCGTCATTTTTGACGAACGTCAAAATACTGACGCATCGTTACGTTTCAACAACACTTTCCTGTTAGAATTGACGCTCACGTTAACTTTGACGATTCGTCAAGGATCGTGTGTCGATTTTTTTCTCCTCGTACAGAGGTTGACTATCATGTCGGGTTACAACACGGTTCCGCATTGGCTATTGAACCTGTTGACTACTGAAGACGAACTATTAAATTCAGTAGGTAGGTAAGTCTCAGGAGACTTCGTGGTTGGCTTATGATAAAAATGACATATTTGCACATTAACGAAGAAATACATTTTTTTCTGAATCGTTCTAATTCAATTCCCCTGAAGGCAAAATTTGCACATGTGTGCAGGCCACTTATACTCTCTGGTGCAGGCTGTCATCTTTGTATCTCCAGAAAAGTTCGCTATTATAAAAAAATGAGTTTTTGGTTAGGCTTCGGCACCCCATGGAAATACTACGTTCTATGGACATAACTACTGGACATGGGCGTTGATTTATTTGTTTGAGGGATATTCCAGACGGGGTTTTATTTCCTCTAAATTCTTCAGTAACACCGTTTTCGACATTCTCTCGTTATGAATTGAAGATCTTCCAATTAATAAAAAATGTATGTTTTAAAATAATTGCTTGATCTAGATCCATGGTTTGTAAAGATGCAAAAGTTAAGCATCAAAATTATCTCCCTTGATATCACACATGCCCCACTTGAACAGCAAAAAAGTAAAATGACTAGTTTAATGAAATACAATGCACGCGTTTGATTCACCCTAACCTCACAACAGCAGTTTAACGAGTCGTCAAAGACGTTGATGGCGGGATGCCGGTCCATCAAAATTTGACGAATACTTTGACAATCGTCAAGCGAAACGACCTTGGTGAAACGTAAATAAGACGTTTGACGCACCGTCAATGGATTGACGTCCGTCAAAGCTGCTCATCAGCGTTGGTGAAATCGACCGATGGTCTTTACTCGAATTATTTTTAATTGTTGCTACTAATTATTACGTAGACCAACATTCATCCATGGTCACAATCTGCACACATTTGTTCCCTAAGTTATGTATCCACTGTACGCATTCTTCCACATATGACGTTTTCAGACTTTTGCTCTGGGACAAATCACATTTCTTTGTCACGCCTGTTGACACGATTATTCACCGTAACTGACTAAACGAACTAGCACAACAAAACATCACCAAATACTCAATAGAATCCATCCTCAATATGACCGAGTAGTATGAGAAACTGCCTTGCGGAAATAGAACCCAAATGGACAGTCAACTAGGCACACTTGGGGACACCGCCTACCTCCCCATTTTGTCCTCTTTGGCACTTACGACATATAATGCGATTTTTCTAACAGCGTCTCTCAATGTCTCCCATCTCGATCAGGTTTTTGTCCAGTTTCCCTGATCCATTGAGCAAATGCTGAGATGACCCCTTGTTTTGCTTCTGAACGTAAATGTAACTTCACTGTGCGCAAGTTTTGTTGAGCACTCCTTTTGCTTGTAATGGTAGGAGTAGAATTGATGTTCATTACTATTTTGTTAGCAATGCAGAAAAATCAAATCAGCAGTTCATTTACCGTTGAAATTGATTTCCTATAACTCGGGAACAAACATTTTTCAAAATTTTTATTTTTCTAAAATAATAATTATTTTCTAAATTCTTGATTCTAGTTTTTCAAATGTTGCTTTTTTACATTCTGGTCCTCAAGAAAATGTGCACAGATAATCTCTTTCCCCATACGTCATATACAGTTTTTACTGCTTTTGATCAAATAAATAAATAAAACCCTATGGTCACGATGGAATATCTTTGTACACTTTTCAATAGTTTTTTTCTACAACAACACATTCATCAAATTAAAATCCCCGTCCGGGATTCGAAACCGGCATCTTCCGAAGTGAAGCGCTCAGTCACCACACGCCTTCACTTCGGCCATTGGAATGAGTTGTGAACTGAATACTTATATATTAGTCAAACGTAATTGTATCAGCCCCAGCATTAGGAAATCTGTAATTGTCAACATGCGAAAAACGAAAGTCTTTTGGGTGATAAAGAAATGCAGCCGTGCAGGGCTTACTCCGAATCCTAGATCCGACTAACGAGATTAAAAAAATAAATACTGCTAGAAAGTCTGTGCCATTATATAGCACTACTAGTTTATTTATTTATTTAACATCCCTTATTACATATGTGGAGAAAATTTAAAGAAAAAATTTGGACCGTTTTTTGAGAAAAAATTCTTTTGTAAATTTGAAACGCAATTTACGCAAAACCTACTCATTTTTTCAAAAAGAAATTGTACATGACCTTATTTAAAATGCAAATTTATAACAACCGACTTTGTCTGAGACAAAGATCTCTATCTTCAATTGTGCAATTTTGAAATGTTTTTTTTCCAATTTTCGAAAAATTGGGGACATCAATGAAAATGATAAAATGACCTACATCATATCCTTAAAACGTCCTTTGCATTATTCAACAACAAAATTTAGTCACAAAATTTGGAGCCATTTTTTTAACTTTGAAAATCTCCGACAGGCTTCATGTAAAATACTCCCCCAAATTAAAATATCGGTCTCAAATTCCAGGAGCCCTGACATCAGTGAAAACGATTGGGAAATATCAATTTTGAAGAAAATCGGCTGAAGGGTTCAGGGGCTAACGTTGACCACAGACGGACGGACGGACCTTTTGCCGTCAATCGATTTAACAATATTAAGAAGCAACTAAACATGGATTTTGACTACACCACAAGATAGAGGAAATTTTCTAAATTTATCAACAGGTTTTATTAACTTTTTCGTTACCAGACCCCAGCTGGGTCATTCCACAATAAATCGAGTTTTAATTAAAATTTTACCTCAACATTTTAAATTCAGATGAAATTTGAAAATAGTATGAATGAAGAATAAGAAAACTAGAAATTTTGAGTAAAATATTACCACCCATTTGTGAAATACAGCCATGTAAAATTTTACAAAATTGTGTTCCCAAAAATCTAAATTGATGTAGAACTTCTCCAAATTAAAATAGAAAGCTGAAAAATGTGTCATTTTGCATCGTTCTTTATGGCCTTTTATATGATATACAACACAACAGGGGTTAGGTTTCAAAAGATATTCGAATTTGAATATAAAATTTTGATTTTGAGATTTTTCAAAATGCTCATCTTCAATCATTTTGAAAAAATCTAAAACAATTTGTATATGTTTTTAAACTGACAATGTGAGTATAAATTTGGGATCCATATGAGTTCATATGGTAATCTTTATTTAAAATGCACAATATATACTTACCCTAGATTTCACTGATTTAAAAAGCATTTCATTTCAAATTATAAGCCTTAATATAAACCATTTATTAATGTAGTGTTTTTATTATTATTATTGATAACATATTTTATTTTATTGTTAATTATCAATTTAAAATAACTTTTCAATAGGAGGTATCTGACACAATTGACATAAAAATTAAATTTATGTTGTGATCGAGCAAGCAGAAAGGATATTTTCCAGGTTTGGTTTCAATCAAAGCTGCAAGTTCCTACTTGAAAGAATGATTCACTTGTTCAAACTCACACTGACAGTGGCAAGTGGCAGGCTAACATGTGGCCACTTGTATCCAACTTGAACAACCTATATCAATTCAATTATAAAAGAAATCTAAAACAATCCGTACATGTTTCGAAACAGATAGTGCAAGTTTAAACATGAGACTGCAGTGAATTCAAATTAAAATCTGCATACATAATAAACCATACAATAGCGTTTCTTCATTCATTTGCGAGGTGCAAGGGACATTCGCACGCGGGCGTGAACGAGACGACGGGGCAAGAAAGAAGCCGATGAGGACGTGAGGTGCCGCGCAAGGAAGAGGGAAGAAGACGGAAGACAACGCGTATTCAACTCTTCTGTAGTGGATGCTCTCAGTTGGCCCAAACATTATTTACGTCAATATAATGTAGCCAAAATCATCCACCAAGCGCTTTTCAAAAGATCAGACCTGATAAAGGAAAGCTTACCTTATAACAAATATATATATATATATATTGTGACGAACCTGAATTATGAGGTTCGTCACAGGTGCTAGAACCCCATAAAACGCGAAAAAAGAACGAGAAAAAGAGCGCGGCGCAGTTCAAAAGAAGCGCGCCCGCGGATGAGGAAGTTGTCGCCTATAACGTCGTTCACAAGTCGCGAGAAAATGACGCAGTAACTGGAGGGGAGTAGGAGGCACCGCGTTACCCCTGCGAACCGAGGGCATAAAACGCGAAACTGCGCTACAGAGCACGGTTTATTATTCAGTTGTGAAAGAGTTAAAATCGAGTGTTCAATAAGATTAGTAGAGCGCTGCCGTGATAAAGTTAAAGCGCAAGCAGAATTTAATCAGTTGGTTTTTGTTAAAAGAATTAAGAATTTTACTGGGACAGTAATTATGTTAAGAATTGGCAGAAATTTTGGTTACGTGATTTTTTTAAAAGAGGATATAATGTAAGCTAATGACTTATTTGGAAAATTGAAAGAGAAAAGTGACGAGTTGTGTCTGTAGTAGTATTAATTATTATTTTGAAATCATTAAACTTTTTGTTGTTACTGTTATTTTGTGTTCCTGTGTTTGGATTGCTCTCACACCCCAAAGATCCCACTGCCCTGAGATCTAAGTAAGCTCGAAAGAGCAGATATCTGACGCACCCGCCCTGACGCTCGATTGTTGTCGAGAGGATTGGCGGATTTTTATAAATGAATATGTAAAGGGGTGTTACGGACGGGTTTGCGTCAGAATATATATATATATATATATATATATATATATATATATATCGGAGCTAGTTTTGTCTAATGAGATAACAAAAATCTTGTGGGATACTGCCATTGTTACAGATAAAACAATGGAAGCGAATAAGCCTGATACCGTGTTGGACAAAACTCCTCCCAGAGCAATAATAATTAATCAATAATATCGCAGTCCCATTAGATGATAACCTGCTGTCAACAATTGCAGAAAAGGAAAGAAAAGAAAATACTAGCCACTCTCAATTGAACTGAAAAACTTGTATTGTACTTAGATATTGTACCCGTAGTTATTTCATCTAATGGGCTAGTTGCTGAAGATTGGAGGATTGTGAAAGAGAAACTCCATCTAAATGAGAGGCACTTCAGAACCATGCAGAAGGCTGTGCTGATGGCAACCACCAATATTGTGCGTAAGGTTCTCTCTCTTCGCCATTGAAGCGGAACCTGAGTGCACTGGAGCAAGAACTCACCATCTGTCTCGCCATATGTGTAGTATATACCCTGGCGGTTCTTGGTCGAGACCCCCGCGACGTTCGAAGTGCGGGTCATCGCTTTGGAAAGATTGACTGCCCCATATCAATTAAAACTGAAATAATCAAGGCACGACAAAATTGAATTTTCTTAGGGCAGCATGTGTGCGCTCATGTTCTAGATAGTTTCAAATCGTGAAATCCAACGGACATTTACCTCAAAACAGAAAAGATGATATATTGTGATACGCAGAGCGCAGCCGCGCAGAGCCCGGCAGTTTGGAAAGATTGACTGAGCCATCTCAATTAATACTGAGATGAACAAGACATGGCAACCGCAAAAATAAGTTTTTTCTCAGTGGGGCATTTGTCATGGGTCTATAAAGGCGCTGCGAAATGGATAGTTTAAATAATTGAATTCCAAAAATAATTGAATTTCGTGGCAACGAAGTTCACCCGCCACGTTCTCCCAACACATAGCCCTCTGTGCACGCTAAGATGTCGCGCAGTCCCGCGCCGGGCTAAGCGCCGAGGCGCTGTCGGCGACCGGACTTCTAATGCCGGCGAACTATTTTTCTATGCCCTCGTCAAATTTCATGGTAGGCGACCGTCCTATTACAATAGAACACCCCCGACGTTCGCATTATATATATATTGTATATATTGTGTGTATATTTATATATATTGTAACTGCTAAAGTCTGGTTACATGCCAAAACAGTTAATACTATCCCCACGAGAGGGAGCAAACAGAGGTTAATGCTTTCTTTGATGGACAACAGATCACGCGACAAAGGGTTGTAATTGTTTCTGAACGCACTTGCAATAACAATCAAAGGACCAATCAATTTAGTTCGCCGAAAGACCGAATTACTATGTACAGATACTAAGATCTGCCATTTTCTCAGAGGGGGCAGCTGTGAGAACTTTTTGAGACGTAGTGCACAAGAGCGGAATTTGAGGAACGAGCGAACAGAACGCTAGAAAGCTTACTAAAGGTAACAAATTTTCATTGAAGTAATTTATTAATGGACATGAATATTATTCACCAATGTGAATAAACACAAATGTTGCAAGACCGTGCAAAATCCAATATAATGCGAATTTTAACATTAATACAAATTCGAATCATTCGGAGCACGTTGTGTTAAGGAAAACAATTCTCTAATAGGAGAATGTATTTCTCTTTTACAGTTTTTTTATTCTGATTTTTGATTTTCCATTTTACGCCATATCTAATTTGATTACAGTTTCACATCATTACTATTTAATTTCGTTTGGAATTTATTTCAATTTCATCTTATTGAAATTATATGGTTGAACTGGTAATTGGAAACTTCAAGAGTATAAGTTCGAACTCGTCGACGCAATAAAAGAAGACTGGGACCTTCGCAGCAGAAGATTGCGTAGTTAGCGGAAGCGGGAATTGCGCGTGCCTGACATTGAAGAATCGCCCCACCTCGTTGAACGGTATTTGGGAAAGAAGAATTACTGTAAGTCACTCGAACTTTTATACATAGTGAAACTTCAAGCATTGACCAAGTTCAAAAGGCAAGCGCTAGTTTAAAGAGTAATTTATTAATTTTGCCGGTATATTTTCATAGTCTGAGAAATTTGAATATAAATTTATAATCTTTTATGCTGACGTAAATCGAACCCAGATTAAGTGGAAGGTTTTTGTAAAGTATTAATTTTTGTACCAGAAATTTACAAAGTGTAAATAATATTGATGTTGTTCGTTAACAATTAAATAATAAAGAAAAAAGAGTTTTTTACATAATTTTTCTTTAATGAAATATTGATAAGATTTTTTAAAGAGAAAGTACGTCAGTAACGAATAAAAGGAAATTCACGAGCTTGTTAAAAGAAATTACAAAAGTGAAACAAAACTGTAATTCAAGCAGGTTGCTTACATGGTATAATTTTTTTCAAAGAGTGTAAGGTATTTTTTGTTATGTTTCTTTCTTTTTCAGTAATATTGTTCATTGTAAAGTGTATATAAAGTGTATTTTTGTGAATATTAGCATTTCTATGTGATGTGTGGATATTCATTGCAAGGGGAGGTATGAACTCAAGGTTAACAAGGTATCGATACACGGTATTAACATTTCCTAATGAAGTGTAGAAAATTTTTAGAAAGCGAACGAGTTGAAGTTGTAATATTTTTTGGAATTTCAAAATTAGAATATAGTTTTATTATTTTATTTAAATTTCAACGACTTGACTTTATTAGTCAAGTAAAAGACGTACTCACTCCCTAGTGAATAGGTATTAGATAATAATCTGACTATTCATAGACACGTTTCGCGCAGCCCACAGCTAGGTGCGTGGGAGGCCGAGGCGGTTTCAAGATATATGTATATTGTAACAGCACATGTGGGTGGTCGCGGCTGCGGAGTCACCCCGAACGAAGACAGTGCAATGCTCTCAGAGGGGGAGAGAAAGAATTCCGTTATATTTAAAAAGCGACTTGACGCGTGTGGCACGGCTCGCGCTACGCGGGTGACCGGGGCCGGAAAACGGATTTTGGCGATAATGGACAGTCGAAGGGTTAGAGAGTGACAATAAACGTCTTGTCAATAGAAAACTTGTCAATGAGGGGGATTGCGCTCCGTTAACAGCGGGGGAGGGAGAAGGGTTCTTGTTGGTGTTTTTTTTCCGGAGACATCGAGGCCTCGCACTCCGGGTGGCAAGGCTTGCGCAATACGTGACCGTGGGACGGTCAAGGAAGAGCCATAAAAGGAAGTTATATTCAATGTGAGGCAGAGCAGCCCCTAAGTTAGACAAAGCTAGTGCGAGAGGGGAAGGAATTCTTTAGAACTAAAACATGTATAGAAAACAAATCTTTCACTTCCTCGGGAAAGCAGAAGGACCTTGTGAGCTCAATAGCCTCTCGACTTTCTTTGTCAGGCGAAGGGACACCCCGTACCCAAACATCCCTAAAGCGTGGGCGGTTAATGGCATCATGACTGACTAATCAGCGAGTCGACACGCGCCAGGACCCTGGCGGAAGGGGACTGTCTTCGGGCGCTCCGAGGAGAGATTAGATGCCGGGAGTCACGTGGGTGCCCTCGAATGTTTGGGTGGGGACAGACCGCGAGACCTTAAATAAGCGGAATGAGAGATACACAGAGATTCGACCTAACAGAGAGCTTGTCATTGATTATGAGGTTTTCTAATATTCAGATACGAAGATTGTGATAGAGCAAACTTGACTTGCCTTGGGTTCTCAGATTCTTCAGAACTTAATTTGTCTTGAGGACGTAGTCTCACGCTATTGCGATGAGAATGAACTGCATTCTGGGCATCGACGGGTCGTTGGGGTGCCGCGGCGCTCCGCCTACGTTCCGGTGAACGGGGCAAATTTGGACCTCGCTTGCTGCCAGAGACGCCCGCAGGAAGCCGACGCTGGACTCCGCGCCTCCACTGGTGCGCCCGGGCATCGGTCGGGCCAGACTGTGCGACATCAATAAGGACGCCATCGCCTCGGCATCAGCGCAACAAGCAAGAGATTGGTGAAAAGACCGGATGGCGTAATTGTTAATAGACAGTCGTCGCTGGCGTTACTGATGCCATAATTATATAATTCAATGTAACCAATAACTTGGCTTAAATAATAATTAAATGTTATGTAAATCCAGCAACTCGTTTACTGGTCGACAGACCAAACGTTCCGTCATGCATGCGTCCTGTTGGCTCCTCAGAATTTCAGGTATGCAAAGCAACGACCCATCTCCGAGAGCAGCCGGGCAGCCGCAAATCGGGGTAAGAGGTGGTAGTCGCCGGTAAGCGCATGGCAATATATATATATATATATATATTGTGATATACCAGAATATGATAGGTTTTATTTAATGATGTTAGTTATACATGGGGTAGATAATGGGGATTCAATATGGCGGTATGGGCCTTAGCAACGGCGGCGCAGAGGTTGGCAAGGTCAACAAACTATACACGGGCCCTGATGACGTCAGGACGCCGGCTAGATGGCTGAAGAACCTAAGAGGGAATTGGTGCAAAAACGAATGACTGTCTGAGGTCGCGGCTACTTGGATTTGTAAGAGACGCACGGGTTGGCTATAAAAGATCAGATAGTCTAATGTTGCCGCCGTGTTTTGAAATAATAGAAGGATGGACGCCGACCGAGCCATGAAGGGTTTAAAAATGCATTAAACAGGACATTCTGACTCGGGGTGTCGTAGAGTGAAGATCGTACATTCTGACTCGGGGTGTCGTAGAGTGAAGATCGTACATTCCGTCTCTGGGTGTCGTGGAGTATAGATCGAACATTCTGACTCGGGGTGTCGTAGAGTGAAGATCGTACATTCCGTCTCTGGGTGTCGTGGAGTGTAGATCGAACATTCTGACTCTGGGTGCCGTAGCGTAAAGATCGTCTGTAGACAATATAGTGGGAAAGTGAAACTTGTATTTTTCTTGTAAGAGAAGTGATAGCTTGTTTTCGGACTTTGTCTTGTGAGAGAAGTGATAGTTTGTTTTCGGACTTTGAAATAATTTACCAGAAGTGATTTTCGGAGGACTTGTTCAGATTTTCGGACATTGCAGTTGGACTTCAATAGTCTACATAACCGGTGGGAGAGATTAGGAACCGGGAGCGTCGGACAAGACTAACAGATAGTTTAGGCAGTGTGGACTGGACGTGTCAGCGGCGGCGCAAGACCGGAAGAGAGAAGCGGAACTTGGAATTAACAACGGCCAAGTGAGAAGCGACTACGGAGCGTTGGCATGCAAAAACGGTAAAAAAAATACTGCAGTATAAAAGAGACAATTTATTCAGAAGGGGTCATGACCATCTAATTAATTGTTTTAATTTAAAAGTTAAATAAATTGTTGAATTTTGTTCTTTGGAAAAGAAAAGAGTTTTTCATTTGTCAATCATAATTTTTAATTAGTTGAAAGCATAATTATTACATTTCAGATTCCACGCCATACTGTATAGTTGGCAGATCAGGTAATCGGCTATCGAGGCGATAGCGAGTATTTGTATCCGGACCCATCGACCTAAGCTAGCTGGATGTTTAGATAATTTTTGTTAAATCAGATAGAAAAACTTTGATAGTAATTCATGTAACCTGTTTCTGGCGCCCAAATCTTAATAAATTTGGAACAGGACATGATTACAGCCACGCTTTTGATGAGACGTGAGAATGGTATATTTCAAAATGGCGCGCCAAGTGGGGCATATTTTGTTATAATTTATAACAAAGTGAAGTACGTTAATGGAGTTATTATAAATTATAACAAAGTGATCTGATGGAATCTGAAATTTCGTGATTGACATATGAAACTAACGTGTAATTATAAGAAAGAGCCAAAACCATTTCATTGACGGTATTTGAAAGGAATTTGATAGAGAAAATTCTAATTTGTATTATAATTTAAGATGGAGACTAGAAGTAAGACAGCACGTGCCGAAAATATTGAAGTAGATAATATGGCGGATACCGGTATGAATCCCGAAGGAGATATTTCGCGAGACGTAGTTGAAATAGAACAGGAAGTAGCGGTATCTCCAGTAGTTAATACGGATTCGAGTAATTTAATAATTAAAATGTTAGCTGAAATGAAGGCAGAAATGAACGCTAATAATGCTAAATTAGAAAATAATAATGCTAAATTGGAAAATAAACTTGAAAATATAAAGATAGAAATGAATAGTCAAACACAGGAATTTAAGAATTTTCGCGAAGCCATATGTGAGGAGATATCACAATTACGGACCGAAACAATTAGTGAATTCAGTAATATTTATTCAAAAATAGACTCATTGAATTGTCAAGTAAATCAAATACAGGAAGAACAAAAGGAATGCTTGAATAAAATGAATTCGGAAGTTGGAGCTTTACGGGAAAATGTCACCGCGTTAGAACATTTACAAACTCAACAATGCGAAAAAATGACAAACGTTGAATCGCGTTTAGAATGTTTGAATGATATAGCGCAACAACATGGCGATAAAATAGATAATCTTGAATTAAAAATGGTTGTGACAGACAACAAGGTAGAACAGCAGATACAAGAGGGGCTAAGGAGTTTTAAAACCTTGCAAGAGTCCGAATCGGAAAAACAGTTAGCTAATATCAAGGGAAAAATAGACCAATTGGAAAATGAAGTCCTAACACGCGCGCAGGGAAATGTAATAACTTCCGCATCCGCGTTGGTTTTAGCAAGCTATTTGAAATTCCATGGGGATGTTAAGGAACAACCTTGGTCATTCATTTCAAAATTAGAAAGCTACTTTACGATCAACAACATTCCGGATAGGTTAAAATTACATGTTGTCGAGCAAGCAATGTCAGCGAAAGCGCATCATTGGTGGACATCTTTAGTTCCAGAACCAACGAGTTATAAAGAATGGAAGGAGAAATTTTTAAAACGTTACTGGAATGAAAACCATAAATTTGATTTAAAGTATAAATTGATGAGTGAGAAATATAGGAAAGGCGGGGCGGAAACCATGTGCGATTTTGCGACACGCAAAATTGCAGCATTTAAGGCTTGCGAAGAAGGAATAAATAATAATGACTTAATTAGAATTATTATTCGACAGTTGCCAGTTAGTATCCAAAATTTACTATGGAACTCGATGCCCGTAGATTACGAAGATTTGGTGGAGCGGCTTAGCCTCTTTGATCGGACATTGAATGGCGACGGATATCATGATAATATAAATGGAAAGAGTAATGGAACGGGAAAACAAGCCGATAGTGATAATTGCCAAGGAAAGTATAGCTCAGAAGGGAAGGGCGAGCGGGGAAATGAGACCAAGATAGAGTCCAAAAAGTCCGGAAATGGTTATCCGCGACGATTTAAGGATGACAAGAAACACGAACATGTAGAAATTAATGTCATAGAGCAGGAAAACTCCCATTGTTCGAAGTAAATAGGCGGGTTATTTCGAACAATAAGACTGATGAGACGATGATTACAGAGTTGAATAGCATCAAGGTATCAGCGGATGATTTATTAAGGGAAGATACAGACGAACGGGCGGAAAATAGCACGTGTTTGGTGTTGAAGGGGATGTTTCGGCATATACCGGTAGATATTTTAATTGACACTGGTGCAAATGTTTGTGCGGTATCGGAAGAATTATATAAGCAACTAAAAAAAGAAGGGAATAAGATTGAAGAATTACCTGCTAGAAAATTAAATATTCGTACGGCTAACGGGAGGCGCATCGAAACAAGAAGTCAGCAAATTTGGGTGGAGGTGAAAGTCCAAGGGGTGACGATACAGTTCCCTGCAATAATCATAAAAAATTTGATTCGTCCAATCATTTTGGGGATTGATGGCCTAAAGATGTGTGACGCCAAGGTCGATGTAGGTAACAGGAATATATTGTTACGAACTGACAAAGGGCAACAACATTGTTTGGGGATCAAAGATCAGGAGGGCGAAGATTTGTGTATTTGTGATATTGCAGAACTAATTGAAGAGACCAGGGACCAGATTCACGCAGCAGCCAAGTATGCGGTCGACGAAAATGGAGTAGATGTTAGCCATTCCGTTGAAACGTTAGTTAGCGAATATCAAGACGTTTTTGAAGGTTCAAAGGAGCCCGTAAAGGGATATCAATTTAAAATTGAATTGATGGATGAGGAACCATTCAATGTAAAGCAATACCCGATCCCACATGTATTTAAAGCCGAAGTACGTAAACAAATAAACACGATGCTGGAGGATGGTATCATAAAAAAATCTATGACACCGTATGTGAGCCCGATAGTAATAGTCCGAAAGAAGGATAAGAAAATCAGATTTTGTATTGATGCTAGAAAACTCAATAGCAAAACCATCGCTCGTCATGAAAAACCGCCAAAATTGGACGAAATGGGGACATACAATTATAGGAACATGAAACCGTATAAAAGGGACGATACCCATGACTGAATATTTTGTCCAGGAATAAATCATTGTAAATAGTATCTGTATATAATAGTGTGTAATAGTGTTCGTTGTGTTGTTACATCTATTTTGTTAGAATGTGAAAAAAAAAAATTTCAATTAACATGTGATGGATAAGACGGAAGTAAATAGCAGGCAATAATTTATACTCAATGAGATGGTTCAAAACTATGTTGGCAATATTCACAAAACAAATGTAAATAGTTTAAGGCTGCAAGATACAAGATATGTGTTGTGTAAAGTGCAAAGTGTCAGTGAACACAGCGTAGTGAAGTAAGAAGACAGTGTTTAATGTAGTCTTGTCATTTAGTTATGTTGTAGCAAACCAAATGACGCTTGGAGAGGGGAAGTTGTGATATACCAGAATATGATAGGTTTTATTTAATGATGTTAGTTATACATGGGGTAGATAAATGGGGATTCAATATGGCGGTATGGGCCTTAGCAACGGCGGCGCAGAGGTTGGCAAGGTCAACAAACTATACACGGGCCCTGATGACGTCAGGACGCCGGCTAGATGGCTGAAGAACCTAAGAGGGAATTGGTGCAAAAACGAATGACTGTCTGAGGTCGCGGCTACTTGGATTTGTAAGAGACGCACGGGTTGGCTATAAAAGATCAGATAGTCTAATGTTGCCGCCGTGTTTTGAAATAATAGAAGGATGGACGCCGACCGAGCCATGAAGGGTTTAAAAATGCATTAAACAGGACATTCTGACTCGGGGTGTCGTAGAGTGAAGATCGTACATTCTGACTCGGGGTGTCGTAGAGTGAAGATCGTACATTCCGTCTCTGGGTGTCGTGGAGTATAGATCGAACATTCTGACTCGGGTGTCGTAGAGTGAAGATCGTACATTCCGTCTCTGGGTGTCGTGGAGTGTAGATCGAACATTCTGACTCTGGGTGCCGTAGCGTAAAGATCGTCTGTAGACAATATAGTGGGAAAGTGAAACTTGTATTTTTCTTGTAAGAGAAGTGATAGCTTGTTTTCGGACTTTGTCTTGTGAGAGAAGTGATAGTTTGTTTTCGGACTTTGAAATAATTTACCAGAAGTGATTTTCGGAGGACTTGTTCAGATTTTCGGACATTGCAGTTGGACTTCAATAGTCTACATAACCGGTGGGAGAGATTAGGAACCGGGAGCGTCGGACAAGGACTAACAGATAGTTTAGGCAGTGTGGACTGGACGTGTCAGCGGCGGCGCAAGACCGGAAGAGAGAAGCGGAACTTGGAATTAACAACGGCCAAGTGAGAAGCGACTACGGAGCGTTGGCATGCAAAAACGGTAAAAAAAATACTGCAGTATAAAAGAGACAATTTATTCAGAAGGGGTCATGACCATCTAATTAATTGTTTTAATTTAAAAGTTAAATAAATTGTTGAATTTTGTTCTTTGGAAAAGAAAAGAGTTTTTTCATTTGTCAATCATAATTTTTTAATTAGTTGAAAGCATAATTATTACATTTCAGATTCCACGCCATACTGTATAGTTGGCAGATCAGGTAATCGGCTATCGAGGCGATAGCGAGTATTTGTATCCGGACCCATCGACCTAAGCTAGCTGGATGTTTAGATAATTTTTGTTAAATCAGATAGAAAAACTTTGATAGTAATTCATGTAACCTGTTTCTGGCGCCCAAATCTTAATAAATTTGGAACAGGACATGATTACAGCCACGCTTTTGATGAGACGTGAGAATGGTATATTTCAATATATATATATATATATATATATATATATATATATAATATTGCCTAGGCAAATGCTTTTATTTGTTCGCAAAGAAAAATTCACAGAAAAAGCACCCAATTTACACTATTCAATTTCTTATTTTATTTGTGTTAATTTTTCTTTGTGAACAAATATATTAGTTTCTTTGTATATAATAAACAATCTACAGCTCGTACTTTTTGGTATCTCAATAAAGTTAGTATTTTATCAGGTGGAAATCTTGCGATCCGCGTGGAAATCTGCGAGGACGTCGTCTCGTCAACTCATGTCTCTAGGAGGCGTCAATTCTATTGGGAGTCAAGTAGCGTTCTTTCTAGAATTTCGTCACTCTTTCTCGGCCATCAGCTCTGTCGAAGACGTTTGTTTTGTCATTTCGAAATTCTATTGGTCCGTCTTCGTCACGGTGTCAGGTAATCCCAGATTTCTCTGATGGCCATCTGCATAAGTTTTCTTGTAAAATTTTCCATATCTGTATTTGTTGTGTAAACGTTGCAGGTGTCCGGATCAACTAACATTCGGAGCGGTCCTTTTTATGGGGCGATTATCCGGCAACCAATGATTCAAAGACACACATTTTCCGTCGAAATATCTTGCTTTTACATTGATATGAAGTTGTGGAAGTATCGCTGACGTGACAGTTTGATGGTGACTTAAATATACATTTTGGTGTAGATGTGGCTCTATACATATAAATAGGCATACATATATAATAGGCATTGACATATACATATATAATAGGCATTGCCAGCCCAGAATAAGAGGAGCGTCCAACTACATTTCTGGGACCCCTCCCATTAGGCCTCCTTTTTTAGCTGTTTTATTTACAAAGTACGTATTTTACTAGCAAAAAATAAAAAAAAACTTGCAAATTGACATAATTTTAATTATTATAATTTTAATATTTTAAATATAAGGCTAAAGTCTAGTGTACGGTACCACTTACGGAAGTCGTTCAAACCGGCATTTCGCGTATCTTCACGTGTTTGCAACTGCGCAGTTTAAATACTAAAGGCATTCTTATAAAAATTCTTACTGAAGTGATTTCTTATAAAAGTGAATTGGTAATTTGCGGTGGATAGACTCAAGGTTGTTTATAGTGAACACGAGGGCCGAAGGCCCGAGCCTCGCCGTGACTTGGATCCGGGCGAGCGAAGCGAGAAAAGTTGCCTTTGAAAGTAATTTGGAATAATAATGCGGCGGGGATAAAGCTTATAAGGGCGTCTCAAAACTTTATGAGCCTTGAGAATCGCTTATCGGGAAGTTTTATTCATTTCGCATAGCTTCTCTAAGGGTGTACCGTACACCTAACTTTAACCAAATATAATTAATTATAATTGTTTTTATATTCATCCTTATACAGGTAGCCAGATGGTTTGGAGAGCCTCTACGGGTTTTTATTTCTTGGCATGTGGGGGCTTGTCCTCAGGATGGAATATCTCACGGTATTTCGAGTCGTTCTTGATTGTGCCGCTAGGAGTCGCATGATCGGCTGCACTGTTCAATACAGTCGCGATCATGTGACTCCAAGCGGCGCGACTGAGAACGATGTGAAATACCATGATATATTCCATCGTGAAGGCAAGCCCCCTCGCGCCAAGAAATAAAATCCCAAGTATAAATTGTGAGCTTGAAAGAGGGGAGAATGATAAGATGGTCATAATTACAGCCCTTCTTGAAATTTTCAGGATGGCCACGGCCCTTCTTGTCTTCTGTCCCCTCCATGCGCACGCCTATGTATAGATAAAGATTGTATACAATTTTCAACACTTTTTACAAAAGTCTTTATTTCATTAATTAATGAATGCATATGCAACAAAATTTAATTTCATTCACAAATTAGATTAAAAATTCTAAATGCAAAAATTAAGGAAATATTATGGAAAGATAAATCTTGTTTCATGAAAATATGCTTAACTAGGAGAGACTGGCAGACGTTGTTCTGCCCTTCATCTCCCTCTTTCCCTCCCATGACTCTCCCACTGTCTTTCGCTCCCTCCCGCACCCTCTGTCTCTCTCTCTCTCTGTGCCACTCTCTGTCCCTCTCATTCACATTTAATTGCAGATTCTCCACATCTCTGAGCAGGTGAGGTAATATCGGGAAGTACTGGACCAGGAAAAATGTAATAGAATGTTCGATGTTTCATCCTGTAGATTACGGTGTGAGAAACGTTTCTTTGAGGCTTCAAAATTCTATTTCTTCAGCTTCAAAATTTTAGTTTTGAAGGCCATAGAACGGATTGTTTAGGAGTTATTTAACGGTATAGAATCAAAATCCTGCCGAATGTGTTACGGGTTGCATTTTACGTAAATATTTTGTTTTGTTTTAGAGCACCATGTAGATGAGTTACAACGGATTTAACGGCACATTAACCTTTTCGGTGAAAAAAACATGTAGAAGTGCCAACTTTCATGGAGAGAGAGAAAGGATAAATAATGTTAACCTCATTTAAACGAAACGAATTGAACCAAACCTGAAATGAAAAGATACACTTATCAGAATGTGATGCAAACAAAGCATTAAAATCTTAATTGCAAAGCGTAGAAAAACAAAACATGAATATTGGTCTATCTTAGCGCTCCGAGCGGATATAGTGCGTAAGTGTCAATTTCAAGCGGATTAACTGTACTTACTTGAAGTGGCAACGTTGCTATGTGAGTTTTGGCACATAAAAGTGTGTATTAATAATGTTTTAATATTTTTGGCATTACATTTGTGACAATCGTAATAAATAATTTAATGTTTTGAACCACTGGCTGACGTCGTAAACGTATTTAAAGACATAATTGCAATTGCCTTCTGCTGATTATTTACTCTTTGTCTTTCTTAATTTCTTCTGGATCCTGAGTGCTGGAAGCGCATGCGTTGACGCATATACTCTCTGCGTTGACGTTGTCGAAAGGAACACGGAGAACGAAAAGTGACCCAGTGGCTTGTGGTATTTGTAGTTGTAATTTCGGAGTGTCTGTATTATTGCTTAGTGCAATATACGGATGCGTATTCTAGAATGGCGGAAAGAGGTTTTGAGCTGGAGTTAAATAAAGAAAATTCCTCATTACCGATTTTCATCGCATCATGATCGCAATAAGTATTAAACATGTGTTCGAATTGCTAACTTCTCCATATTTTTAAACATTTTATGCGTAATGATTGGTTCCCGAATATTCAGTCATCTTCATAGAAATACATTTATCATGTATATATTTTGTTTAAAAGAAAATAATTGGATGTAAAGAAACACCAAAGCAAACAGTCTGTCGTGGCGGAATGGTGGCTGGAAACGTGATGACGCCTACGATGTTATATCAATTATAATTCATAATATTTCCTTCCCAGGGTCCTCTGTTGCTTAAATTCTTAAATCTAAAACTTTCATCATGTTGCAAGGCGTTCAGTTCAATCAGCCTCCCCCGGCTATACCTAACCTTAGTGTCCCACCGCCTATGGCTCCTCATCACTTTCAACAACATAGATTCCACGCCGATCGTGGTGGACATAGGGGACATTATTTCCAACCTTTCCGTCCTTACCCTCGTCCGGGGCCGGGAGGACCTGACAGTGAATTTGATGGGAAGCGGTTAAGGAAATCTGTTATGAGAAAAACTGTTGACTATAATTCTGCAATTATTAAGATGTTAGAGGTGAGTAGTCCCAGTAACTATCCAGTGATTATATTGTATATATATTCTTTAGATGGAGAATCTCTTGCAATTGCTGTATTTTTGGATTTGCTGGATATAATGATTTTTGATTCAAAATCAGAGGAAGGTTTAATGAAATGTTTGCTAGTTAAAACAATTTATTTTTACAGTGTCGTGTATGGCAAAGGGACTTCAGGGACAGACGTGCACTCCAGCCCGATGTTTTGTACTATCCTGATCTCATGCCTCCACCTAGCTATGAAGACAATCCTATCAATTCAGTTACAACTCGTTTTGTGAAGACTGCTACAAATAAGATGAGGTGTCCTATCTTCTGCATGGCATGGACACCTGAAGGGCGGCGCCTTGTAACAGGTGCTTCGAGCGGTGAATTTACATTATGGAATGGTTTAACTTTCAACTTTGAAACAATTCTACAGGTGAAAGTGCTATTTACTCTTTAAAATTTCTCTTTTATTTACCACACTCAAATGATAAAATATTGATTGATTGAAAATTGTAAAGGAAAATGTGTTGTGGTTATTTTCATGGGAAACAATATGATGACAATAAGGACATGACCCCATTCTCATCATTTTATATAGGTAGTGATTTGGATTACACAGTGTATTTCTCCTGCTTCTCTTCCATTTTCTCCCTCTTCCCTTCTCTTTTACCCTCTCACTCAATCTCTCTCGTATTTTATTTTTATTTTGTCAAAATTGCTGATTCATAGACTAGGTATCTGTCGTTAGAAAAGGTCTATTCAGATATTTATTCTTGTGTTTTGTTTGCTCCAGGCTCATGACAGCCCTGTCAGGACAATGGTTTGGTCTCATAATGACGTGTGGATGGTGACAGGTGATCATGCAGGGTACGTCAAGTACTGGCAGAGCAACATGAATAATGTGAAGATGTTCCAGGCACACAAGGAAGCCATTCGGGGCCTCAGGTACTCCCTCCAACTGCTTCAGTGCAGCATCCTTTGTCTGCCGTATCTATTTCTTCTCTTATTCATTTTTTCTTGTTATAGATGAATAGTTAGATTAAAATAGGTAGGAAATCCATACAGTTTAATTGTGCTGATTATTCCAGGGGTTTAAGTATTAACAAAGTAACAATGTGGGGTAATCTGTCATTTATGACGGGACAAAATCAAATTCACATATTAATCATTCATACTAATGAATAGTAGAACACAGTTCAGTTTCTTTTATATTAAATGTTAGGTTTTTTCCATTGCAAACTTTCCTTTGGTATCAGAAACCAAGGTCCACAGGTTCTAAACATGAACCTCTAGGAGACTGTAAAGTGATTTTAGGGAGATCCTGAAGGGGCCACCACGTGAAATATTGTATATAAAAAAAAATTGAGATAGTTGCTACTGGTTGCTGCATCTTATGAAAGAATGAATTGTAGATTTCTCTGATATTTGTTGTAGTTGTTGAGACATTGCATTCTCTTGAATCCGACAGGGTGTATGTTGAAAATTAGGTACACTATTTTCCCTGAAATCGTATGTATGTATGCTACTTGCCCATAGGAGCATCTCATAATCGTCTCTGTTTAGGGTTGTCCTCTCCTGTTGGTCATCTTTTTATTATATTTTATATCCTTTTCTCATTTACTTATTTTTACACAATAATTTTGTACATTGATGTATGTTCTTTGTAATAAATAAGTATTGTAGATTTATTTCACTACATGACAGTGGATTTAGTTGAACCTGACAGTGCTTTTACAATTGAGCTTTTCTTGAATCACAAACACTGCACATTCATAGTAGACATTGCAGATTGCTGCCCTTCCTGTCACTCAAACTGCATAACCAAACTGAACTTGATGAAAACTACTAAATTGTACCATCAATTGTTGTTCCACTATGTTCTACAGCGACCTGGTTTTTACTTTTGATTTTCGCATCTCTGCCCCTGACAGGATTCAGCTGTTGATTGTTTCATCTAATCAGGAGCTTGAATGTCACCATGGCCACCATGACGTCACCAGTGATGTCACTGTAGCAACATATAAGCTCCTGATTGGATGGCAGCGAAACAGATTTCTGTCAGGGGCAGAGTTGAAAAAAAACCAATATAGAGAAAGTTGCATAAATAAGAAAAAGTCCTGGTGATTTTTCAACAGAAAAACTTGCCTTATGGGGCCCTGAAACAGAAAAAAGTAGATAAATGCTATTCTGATATGTACTCCCTCTAACACGCAATGTAGTCTGATTTCATGAATACCGAAGTCCTCAATTCCAAAAAAGTGTTGTTTTTTGTTTAAAAAATCTGACCGTATGTCTGTCCTTCTGTTGTCTGAATAATACTAGTGCCTACACTATGTGCAGGAATTTTTCTAAACTGAGTACCCCTCCAGTCAATCTGACCTCACTTGAAGCTCTGCAATTTTGAATAACAGTCTTTAATTTTTGGAGATATGAAGCACCTGAGGCATTTTCAAGTTTTCTGAAAAATTGCTCCAAATTTTTTTAAAGAGTAGAGTGAAATACACTTATAAAGGTGGTGTAGGTCTTTCATTAATGTCTTGTGCATTGTTTTGTAAATGTAAATAATTTTCGCGTGATATATTGTGAATTATATGCAGTATTAAAAAAGATAAAAAAATAATTTTTCAAAATGGCTCTTAATTTTTTTCTTTAATTTTTTGGCGGGGCTAGTGTTAAACATACAGGAAACAAATGATATAAACGCCAATTGGTTCCATTCTTTTGTTTTTTCAAATATTACACACTTGTAATTCTTTTGACATCTCTCTCACATCATTAATATTTATTCATTTACATTAGCAATGATTTGTTTACAGTATTGCATTTAAGAATATTTGTGCTTCAAGTGATGTCATATGAAATTTTGTGAAAACTCAAAAGTTTTCTGTGAAAATGAACTCAAAATTACATATTTTCAGAAATGTTTTAAAAATCTGCTCCAAAGTTTTTCTTAAAAATTTTTCAACAGAGAGTGGTAAATGAATTCAACAGCACGACATCAATACTACTTTGAAGTATTATTTTGTTTTTTCAAAAATTTCACAAATGAATTTTCTCTTTTTTAATATCTCTCATGTCGTTAATATTAATATTACCAGAAATTTGTATACATTATTGCATTTGTGAATCAAAGTACTTAATGATTTTCAATGAATTTTCCTCAAAAATCAATAGTTTTCTTTGAAAAAGAGTTTCAGAGTAATTGATGTACTCTTTATCATGCTTTTCCTTCGGTTCATCAAAGTTATTGATTCTGATATTGTTATTAGATAAATATAATATGAAACACAGTGATGTATTAAATATAAAATGATAATTATAATAATTATGTAAGTGCTGATTTGGGCTATATCAGGTGTAAATACTGTTGGCTGTAAATTACTTACATAAAATAAGTAAATAAATAAATTGAAAAAAAATTGCATGTACAGAAACATTTAAATGACTATTTCTCAAAAAAGTCTTCAAATTTTTCAACGAAAATCCGTATATGATGAGGTTTTATTCATCTATAATATTTTTTAAGTCATATATCAGTTCTAACTTTAGGGGACTGGAAAATTGAGAAAATGTGAAAAAATGTAGTTTGGGTGGCTAAAGACGGCATCTGGGAAGAGGGTGATGTGAAACTGAAAAGCTAGTCTAGACCAAAGAAATTTGAAAAGTAACTAGTACGAGAAAATTTCGCCTTTCTGTAGCACAACTTGTTAATTTTTTATTACTTACAGAAACTTTCTATCAGAAACATCTTTTCTATCAGAAAATTCTTTTGGCCACATACCCTTAATCATAAGTAATATTAAAAGACCCCAAATTTCTATCTTACTTCAGAGTGCAAATACGATATGATCTCAGGGATGCAGGGAATTTTAATGTAGATGGATAGTGGATTAGAAAATATAGTATCCATTTGTGAAGATTGTAACTGAAGTTAAGAAAAGCAATTACAGTATATTATTTTATGAAGCGAATGCTTTTTCTTGTTAATTTCTGTAATTTTGTTTTTGTAAATTTGAACGGCTTTTTAAAACAATTTTATTAATTATTTTATTTATTATTTCAGTGGGAGAGGGAAACAAATGTAAGAAATTTAGTCTGGAGCAAATTCTCAGTTGCTTATTTGAACGTTCAGAAAGATGTCAGGTGTGAATCATCATTCTTCCATAATACAAATTAAAATTAATTTATGTTGCTTCCCATTGAGGGAAAATTTCCCATTATTGTTTATAGTGGGCAGTGGGTGATCTCAGGTTCTCAGTGCTACACTGCTAGATTTTTGAAACATGAGCTTCCTGATTCATACAGTGGTCACCAGTCTGGAAAATTCAGGGAATCTATAGTATTTTGTCAAAATGTCATGAGAATTTTATTTTCATTAATATAATTGTCAGGGAAATTTTACTGTTGTATTGCTTTGCCATTTTAAATCTGCTGGTGTTCATAGTTTTGTTTGCGTTGTCTTCTACGGGAAAATTCATTTTGTTTTAAATTCTTTGAAGTATGAAACTTCTAGAATACTGCCCATGTGAGGTGCTATATAATGTAAGCCCACTCATAAAGAAACCTCAATCTTTAATTTATTTAAGCCAAATGTGTAGTACTTTGTAGATAAGTGAAGTTTGACTTCTAGGATTTAGTGTAATAATACACAGGTGGATGATTTGGAGCATCTACCCTTGACTTCTTTTGTTTGAATCCACTCAGAAAAGAATATGGAATAAATTATGTAATTACATGAAATGAGATTATGACTACAAATTAAATTTTGCCAGGAAATACCAGGAATTGGAAGCGACTGAAGGTTAGGAAAACACCACTGAATCGTAGTCTGTGAATTAACCAGCCACCTTGTTCAAATTTAAAATAGCTCTTTATTTGCTATCATGATGCCTATTGCAATGGTGAACAAAGTGCAATTGACATCTCCAAATATCAAAAGGCTGTTGTAGAAGTTAAATGTAATACAAACACACTAAAATACTATTTGGAGAAGAACCTTCAATAATTAAAAATTATTGTATCTAAATTGGACAATTTATTCTAAATTGGGCAGAAAGGTGGATAACTTACAATTAATAATAGGAAGATGAATTGACTTTCCTTTGGTTGCAAAACTTTTTACTTTCTCTTACATGCCGCTTAGAGAAAGTTCTGTAATGCTGCAGGAAAAAGTGCCAGTATTTTGACAGAAATACTTTGTTTTGTGGGTCCCTGGTATTGATAGTGATATTATCTTTCTCATAATGGTGAAAATTCTTTGCAATTAACAGATTTGGAATCCTTCATTTTGAAAAAGGGTTTTTTCCTCAAAACATCTGTGTCTGTGAACAATACCAAAACTGAAACTGTACCCAGGATTTTTATCAATATGGATATTCCGTGATTGATCTGGGTGATGTTATGGCCCTTTGAAATTCAAACTGATCTTTTAATTTTGGGGGAAAATGTAATTTGAACCTCACAGTACCTTTTTGAAATTTTCTCAGAAATGGCTCAATATTTTTTCTTTAAATTTTTTGCTCAAACAGACGTAAGAATGTTTATTAAAAATGTGCGTATCTGGTATCTTTATAATACATTCACTGTTTTTTAGGATATTAGTTTTGATGTGTGTTTTTAAGTAAAATTATGTTTGATTAAAAAAAGAAAGTACACCAAGATTTTCTCAAAAACTGCCCCAAATATTTTCTTCAATTTTTTTTGCTCAAATAGGGCAATGCTATCTTAATAATACAGCGTAGGTGTGATTGACATCAAAACTTCAAGAATTTTGAAAAGTGTAACAGTTCAAAGGTTTTTCAGTACCCATTTATAACTACATTAGACAAGTTGCACAATGTTTGTTCTTCAACGATTGTTTAGAAAAATATAAGGACTTAAATCAAGTTTACTTGCACAAGTGGATGCAATGTATCTTGCAGATTCAGGACTTAAATATATAAACAATGGACACGACTTTGCTCTCGGTATACAATGATGACCATAAAATTAATTTTAGAACTGTACTTAATAACCCCTAAGGTCCCAGTTTTGGCACTAAGTTGAGTGTATCACCAGGTATATTGCGCACAACATAGGGTTAAATATTCATATTCACTATTATTCTGTTATGTGCTAGTTATACACAGAAAAAAAGGAAGGTATTTAAGGGCAAAATAAATTGAATCCCTTCTTTTGCATCAGCTTTAAGAATTTAGATCAGTAAGGAGGAAGTGTGATTTTTCTTAAATACGATGAGTTTGTCACTTAGGTTAGATATAACAAAAAAATACATTAATAAACCATCTATGGAAATGAAAATGTGAAACAAGTGGATTTAACAGAAAGTACAATCCTTAATTTTGCGGATCCATTAACTTTAGAAAATTGAAGTGTTTTAGTTTTTCAGTATAGTAATTGTATTGTATTTCTTATATGAAAGCTATAAAAGTTGGAAACCTTTATTCTCCAAACAGAATAAAGAGTTAATGACATATTCTGTGGCAAACTTTTCAGTCAGTTTTAGCCCTGTAAAAGATGATTCCCATGGAAATGCCTCTGTCAAATGCCAGTGGTTAACTCTCACCATAAGAGTTAAAATAAAGAACATCCTAATTTAATAATTCTACTATATCAACAATGGTAGTATCTTCTTAATATATAAAAATGTACGTATGTGGGTGTGGGAATATACGTATGGTCATTTGTCTCACCGTAACGTTTCAGTCACTGGAACACTTCCTCTCAAGGTTTGCATGGACACTTTTGAGAAGCCATGAAAAAACAGGATGTTTCATGATCTCCAAAATATAACTCAAATGTTACAGTTAGAAATGACCCAATTAGTGCCTCTGTGCAGTAATGTTGTTGAGTGTTGCCCAGTGATGTGGAGCCAGGCAGAACATGTAGGGTGGACAATAAGTGTAGTGCAGAGTGAGTAGGGGTGAGAGACATGGGTAGGACTGTTTAATAGATTCTGATTAATTGCCATGCAATGTAGGTTAATAAACTAGTACACCATTCATTGTATGACCTAGATGAATTCTAAATATCATGCCAAATTGAAAATATTTGGAATTAAAAATTATTGTTTAAAGAATTATCCTTGATTGTGTGTTTTGTGTGTATGTGTGTGATTTTGTTAGTGAAATTGATTTACTCAGAATTAAAACATATGGACATTTGTATTTCTGACCAAATAGCAAGCTTCTCATGAAGTTTTTACAATAGGTTTTTGCGAAGTAAATATTGATGGCATTGGAAATATAGATTTAAAGTTAGCTCTATTTACAACAGCTTTCAGATCTGTTAGAAAAATTTTAACTCCCTTTGAGATGTAAAACTATTGTAAAAATTCCTTGAAAAGACATTAATAAAGATACAAAAACAAGATTTTTAACAACTATTCTCAATTTCTTGTAAATAACACATTCAGAAAAATAATTCCTGATGTACAATAATTCAAGTGCTCTCTTCAAATGATTTGATTTCTTGATGGTTAGGGATAATTTCAAGAAACTTTTTCACTAAATCGTTTTACTGGAGTTACGTTAATCATTTGTCATTATTAGATATTTATCAAAGTTTGTGGAAGCGTTGTAGGTTTTTATTCCTTTCATTAGTAGATTAATTTCAGTTTTCCCTTAATAACATGGAAGATATTTTAATGCAGTAATGTATTTATTTTTGATTGATATTAGTGCACATCTTTTAATAATTCTAATCTCAACTCGTGACTTCGTCCTGTGACTTATTTTGGAGTAATGTAATATAATGAAGTACTAGGCGCATATTATTTTTTCCCCCATGTGCATGGATTGGATAGTCAGATGATCTTGGTTTATGCTCATATTATCTACCCTCGTACTTAGCATTTTGTTATTTTAGATGGTCATTGTAGTCTTATGATTAAAACATTTTTTGCCATGGGTTTATGTTCTGTGGACTGATCCTTTGTGTGTGTAAATGAATAAAATATAACGTAGTATCTGTAAAGATGTTATTGAGAAAACTATTTTGTCTGACTTTATCTACGGTATGTATCATGCAGATTACTGTTCATGGATCTGAAGTGTTGGCTTAAAATTGTGAAAACTGTTGTGTGACCTTAAAACTTCAGTGTGACAAGCGTTAAAATTCGTATTAATGTTATTGAAATGAAATCAGATTACAATTTTTTAAGAAGTATCTGTTCTTGTTAATGTTCTCTCATATGAGTGAAATACATTCATATTAAACTTCAAAATGTAATTTTATGGTTTTTAAATAATTGGAGCTGGAGAGATTGGGACACTTTGCCAGATTACTTAGAACAGTTATATCTAGTGTTGCTAATATTTGTTTCAAATTACTACATTATTTTATTGATTGGCAATTGGCAGAATTTAATATGAAAGGTAGCAGTGTATTTCATTATTCTCATATATTTTGTCTTGTTCTTATGAGTGAAATAGTCCTTTCATTGCCTTGCACTTTTATTATTTTAGTTTCTTATTTTATTTATTGTATGTCTCGTTTTATGGGATGACCTTAGAAAAGCAGTTGTTCTGCATTGATTTACTGAGATCCAGTACTAGAAAACACTTTTTAAACACAGATGAATGCAAGAGTATTGAGAATATTGACTTGTGAAATAATTGTAATGCATGTTGTTGAGAGGAATGTAGTACAGTACAAGGCAGGGGAAATGGGAAAACTTACAGAAAACATGCTAGGAGCCCTTTTTGCCCACCACAAGTTCCACATGGAGATACTAGGTTTTTTTAACCCTAGTTCCCTAAGGTAGGTGAGCGGTCTGACCACTACACAGGTTGCCCATTATTTGCGTTAATGCACATTTTGACTAAGACAATTTTGAGAATTTATTTCAGACAGATTAAGCATTTTGGTTTCAATGATTCAAGTTTTCTAAAGCACTTTCAACATGTCTTGTTTGACTAAGTTTGTATGAATTTCTAGGAACTTTAATGGTATTGGGTACCATTAATCTTTTGCTTCTTACTTTGCTCAATCTTATTTTGTTATTTTTCTCACTTCCTCCTCTGCTGATTCGAAGGTTAAAAGAACATTTTTGACTTGCTTCTTTTTTGGAGTTAAGCAAATTCAATGTAAGTCAGTGTTCACAAGACTCTTGTGGTGGAAGGTTATTTCTGAAATATTTTCTATAACAATAAATAACATGGTAAGTGTGGGAATAGATATGGCAGTCCTCTGTAAATCTCACCTTGCATAGAATATTATGGTTTTCAGTTTTCGGTTATTTGCTGATAATGAGTGTGCAATGACAGCACACAGAAACACACAATAAATTGCTGGTTTATAAAGAAGGAAAGTTATGAGCAAGCAGCCTTTTTAGTCACAATTTAAGTCTTGGAATAGATACATTATCCATTAAAAGCAGGCGTTGGTAGTCAATTATGCTCCATGAAGTGATGGAGGTAAAGCAACTCAAGACATCGCGGATTTGTGATGGGTGACCGTGTGGGAAACCCAGGAATTTAATGGCACCAAGACCCTGGCCGAAGGGATAAAAGACATGGACAGACCACGACTGAATTGGTTAAAGGAGGGTTTTTTCACTACATATTCAATGCCAGTATGCGGCTATACAAAACATTGTTTCAAATTAACATAACAGAACTTTAAATAAATTAAAACAAACAAGTTATATTATATTTTTTCCATGTTTGTTTATCTATATAAGAAAGGATATTCATGATTAGGAACATAATTGTAAAACTTTCTTATATTTTTTTTGCATGTATTCATTGATACTGAAAGATTGAGTGGTTTGTTTTGTGTACAATTACTTTATCACCGAATTTCATGTATAAATAGAATTTTCTTCTAATTAGTTGCAAGTTGGCAAATGTAAATTTCTTCTCTCTAGAATTAACATCGTAACATTAGTAATGTGTACATTTCAAATATCCGATTGAATAACAGTGCATGAAATTATTATTTGACTTGACATCTTGATTTTGTAGTAGTGCCCATTGTCATGTGAAAATATTATTTTCATATTTTGAAGAAAAACATTTTAATATCGGTCTAATTGTTAAAAAATATTCTTAGTCTGGTTCTAAAAAAATATTAATCTTAACTTCTCCAAACAAACAATTGGTCTTAAGTTTTTGTTTTGTTTTTTTTGTGCATGTATTCTGGAGGAGATGAAGTACTCGTATAACAGATGAAGCAAAACTTGCGGTTACTTGCTTAATTTTATGATTTGCATTGAACTATGTTTCTATTATCTTTTAGCTTTTATCTACTGAAGGCAATTTCTGTGAATGCATTGCCGTATGAATGCAATGCATGACTAACAGTATGATTGTTCTTTGACCACAGTGAGGTTATTTCTATAATTGATTCATTTTCTTGATTTGTGTATTATTTTGATAGTATCATGCGTTCAAATCTTAATTTCTCAGTGAAAAGTAGAGATAGCCCATCATGAGCCATCTTATTCTGATAATTTCTGATTCTTTTTCTGAAACTTCCACCCCACATTTTGTGGTGGGAGTATTTTATAATTTATCTTTGCACATAGAAATTTACTCGTTATTTCTATTGTTAAGATTTTTTTACAATTCTGAAGTGTGTATTCCTCTTTATTTCTGATGTTGCCTATTAAATTCCTGTGAACTTTACAGACACACCTTTTTCCCTCATGATTAAAATTACTGATTTTTGGAAATTACTGACTATTATTTTTAGGAAGGGAGTTTTTCTGATCTGACTACGTTCAGTAATACTTCAGTAATATACTGATCTTCATGCTGAAATATCTGTGTTCAACATAATAAACCATCAGACTAAAGCCCTTGAAGGTTAGGTTAGATCTGCCTTTCTGAAAATAACAAATGTTAAAAAATATGTTCATGCTTTTTTAACTTCGTGGTTCAGCGTGTTCAGCTGTTCTTTCAGTTCAAATTTTTTTTGAGTCGCGTCAACAACACTGTCATTAGCGACTACATTAAATACAATAATTAGTACATATATTATTTGTATTTAGATATTCAATTCACATTCATTATGTTAAAATATTAGTGCATTGATTAATGTTTACATTTCTGAGATTATACCAGTAATTTTACCAAATTTTATGACTTGATCTTGATGGGCTGAGGAATATAGTAGACCATTGACATTCTTTCAAATTGTTTTTGTTCTTTTCACCCCAAATCATCCATTCTAATTCTAATACAAGCATATTTTCCTCATTCCTAAACAGGGCCAAAATCTTTCTGGGTTTTGGTTAAATTAGGGCATATATGTTGTTAAATCCTAGTGCTATGAGAATTTAACAAATCCCTAAACCTTGTGGGTTCTTCAAGAAACTTTGGGAGTAATTCAATTCCCATCAATGGTGCCAGATGAAGACAAATATGAAATGATACATTTTAACAAATTAAAGAATACAGGAGTTAACTATTTAGACCAAATAGAGGAGAATTAGTCTGTTTAGCTGCTGATTTTATTTACTAAACTTTGAAAATGGTGTTGAATTCCAAATGGTCTTGTCCAGTGCCTACAAGAATTAACATAAAACTGACCAAAGATGAGTATTATGACTTTTTAGCCCATACAAAGCTTAAATTGTCTTTGTGGATTCGTAAACTGAATTCACGTGCTAGGATTTTTCAGATTCCATTTCATTTTAAGGAATGGTCCAGGTTAAAGAACAATTCAGAATTGAGACTTGATATTTGATTATTCACCAGCTTCATGGAACTAATTCCATCTCAATTTTCAGAGAAGTTATGAGGAATGTCTTCAGGAAGGATGTTGAGACCTTATTTATCCATCAGTAAAGAGATAATTCAAAGTATAATGAAATGAAAAATATGTAATGAAATAGGTACAAGAATTCAAATAGTCAAGAATAGGAGAAGAAAGGTAATTGGTTGAAGTGTTAAAGGAAGGATTGGTTGAAATGTTAACAGAAAGGCATATTGGGTGCATATTTTGCACCAAAATTGTTTGCAAAAAAACATTAATAAAAGACAAAATAGATGGGAAAGGAGGAAGAGGGAGATGAAAGATCTGAATATTTGATAATGTGAAAAATGGAAGAAGTTCTAACCAAATGAAAGAAGAAGCAAAGGATTGATCAATACGGAGAACATCTAGTTGAAACCTGCCATAACACAGATCCACAAAGGAAAAGAAAATATCCGTATTCAGGAGAAGCAAAAAGCCTTCATTTTGTATTTAGTATATTTTTATGAATTTACGAAGGATATTCTTTTGTAAATTGATTTGGAAAATATAGTGTTCACTATTTTCAAAATGAATAAATGGAAATATAGAATAGACATTATTTTGAGTTTTTTTATCATGAAATTGATTTTTTCATTATTGAAATTGATGAAATTGATTTATTCATCATTCCAATTGTTTCTACAGAACACCTTCATCCTTGACAAATGATTATCACAAAAGTGAAACTTGTGTTCTGATAGAGTTGCTCAATTACGTTACCTCAGAAATTAAAGATTAATTTACCTATTTTTCTATCCCACATTTATATTTCCACATAAACCTAACCTTTACAGCAGTGCAGTTTAAGAGTTTGTTCTGTTTGTTTAATATCAGATCTTTTTGAACAAATGAAAATTATATATTTGAGGTCACAAAAGTATTGGAGACGTTATTACAAAGTTTTTATGTCATAGATCTGCTTGCAACCGAATCCAGTTATGTTCTATACACATTACAAACAGAAACTATGTAATTGAAAATAAATATGACATATTTTCTTGCTTATACCTTCCAGTGTAAATAAAGTGTTAATAAAATCCACTTAAAATGGAAATTTAAACACAACAATATTGAGTTTGAGAGAAGTAAAAAATAATTTTAACTCTGTAAATAATTATTTTTCATATTGTACAATTGCTCATAACATACCAAATACACACCAAGAACCTTCGTAATCCCAAAGCTTTAGGTTTGATCATTAGGGATTATTGGTGATCTTTTGTTTCCTCCTTTTGTATCCTTTATGTAAATGTGTGTGTACATGAGTTGATATGCATTACAGCATCCCATTTAAAAAAAAAATCCTTCATTATGTCATTGTGTAATTTTCATGTTCAGGGGATTCTTGATACGTTGTCAATGCGTGTGCATGTGTGTGCTTGTGATACTTTATTTCCCTTCATTAGAATGTGATGATAATTTTTTCACCATTCATTTTAAAATAGATATTGTTTTTTAATCCTCAAATTTCAATTTACACATTGAACTGTTAAAGTTTAAAATTAATCGTGTTTTAAGAAAAGTTAATGCTTAAGCAATGTACTAAAGTACTGACTATATGTATATATGATTTGTGTGTTTCTGTGTCCTGAACATGAAATGAAATGAAATGATTGTTAGTGTTATGGATATGATCTCATGAGGTAAAGAACTCTTTGTACTGATAATAAAATCAAAACCTCCTTCCGTCCTGAGCATTGTATTTTTAATAAAGTTTATCAATCCTTC
Source organism: Acheta domesticus (assembly GCA_031308135.1). Lineage (NCBI taxonomy): Eukaryota > Metazoa > Arthropoda > Insecta > Orthoptera > Gryllidae > Acheta > Acheta domesticus. The sequence goes on from JAHLJT010009419.1 coordinate 94,982,670, forward strand.
TGCTATTTTTTGATAATTGCTTAGATGTTCCCTTTCATAATAAAGCCGGGCTATTGAATATATACCGAAAAGATGCACATTAAAGCTCATTGATTGTGATATTATGCTATATACATAGACATAGAGATATATTTATTTATTCCTGTTGATATTATAACTTTAAAGTATAACAATGAACTTTATATTCGAAACTGTAATGTTAATTATGACAGTTTTGCAACGTCAATAAAGGTAATTTTTTTGCATATGGCATTTCCAAGAATTTCCTGCCATTCCTGTCTGCTTTTAATACACAAATAAAAAGCAATCTATGGTTTAAAGTTTTTCTGCTGTAAAAGTGATTATATGAAACAGGACTGACAGGTATTGCCTTGGAAACTGTTTTTATTTCAATACAATCATCATCCATTATAACTTCTGCTTGGCAGAATCTCATTTGATCAGTAGTTTGGTTTGAAGAAGATAAAAAAACTGAGTGGACGAACTATATCGACATTTTTAACAGAATATCCTCCCAACCTCTGGTTTGCAGAAATAAAGGTTTTCCCTGCTGTTTCCTTTCTTTCCCATTATTCTGATTATTTTTGTTTAATAGAAGTAAAGGTTTTTACCATTCTCTCCATTCTAATTACTCAAAGCACTAGCACTTTGGAATTGTATAATAAGAATAAAATCTTTAACATTGTAATACTTGAATAATATAGCAGAAAAAGCAAATTAAAACACACACTCATATCATCTCAGTTCTTCTTTTTTCCCCTGAGGGTATTCTCAGTAAATGCTTTATTAGAATACAGGAATGTGGAAGATTTATTGCAAAATACTGACTCAGTTGTGTTTACAGGATTGTTTGATGGTGGAATCTGTACAATGTATTATAATAAAGTTTTACTAAAGCTGTTTTTATGATATTTTTGAATTTAGTTTGTTGCAAAATGATGTTTTTTTAATGCCATGCTTTGTAGTTCCATTGAGTCAAGTTGTTATTGCTCAATACTGCACCATCATTTCTGATCTAACTGACTTAAAATTTATGACTGCAGTGATTTAAGAATAATTTACAAAAATATATTTAAGAAATGTCAATTCTTAACTTTCTGTATATTGAAAGTAGTTTACTATAAAAGTAATTGTAAAAGGTTTATAACAGTTTCTTGTTTAAAGAAAAATTAAACTTTGATTTATTAATTTTTTTTATAGTGAAATTTCCCTGATTTGTGCATTGTCCATTGTCAAGTAATCATATGTTTGTCCCTTTCCCTTTATTTGAAGTGTGCGAAACAAGTTTTGAAGTGAATAATTTCTGCATTACCTGTTACTATGCCTTTTATGGCATGCAGGAAGTTTTTAAGCTGGAGAGCAGCCTATGGAGTTCACCCAAGTGCTGATATCAGATGGATGTTGTTAACTTAGAGATTTTTTGTTTATTTTTGAAAGCCTTTATTGACATTGTGACCTATCCATTCCTAGCTTCAGCCCCACTGACCACAAGTTTGTGACATGTTCGGATGATGGCACTCTGAGAATATGGGACTTTCTTCGCTGCCATGAAGAACGAATATTGCGAGGTAGGTGGTAATTATTGTGAAAACTTCTGTTTGAGAAGCACCTAGTACTGGTAAAAAATGCTTCAAATGCATGAAAATGCTTTTCTGTCAGTGAAATTGATGTATTGGATAAATTATTTATGATTTGAATAAAGTTCTATCTTGGTAATATGAGAACAATCAATAACTTCCCAGTGAATTGTATAACATTTCTTGATATATTTATTTCATTTTATCTGGATCCATGCGACTTATATTTCACTTTTGGAGTTTGATATGAGGGGTCTCCAGGTTGTGGCTTATTTACTTCTTTCAAATTAAAATTCAGTTCAATATTGTATAGTTGTGATACAGTTCAATTAATTAACTAAAATATTATAAATAAATAGAGAAAAATTTATTGTGAAAATAAATATTCTCAAAAAAGGTAAATTTTGATCTTGAATTCCTCTTTTGCACTAATTTTTATGAGCTGTTGGGCTGTAGTTGAATTTGGAATTTAATTTTGTATAATACGTTGATTAAAACGTTAAGTCTTTAGACACTTGGGCATTTGTGAAGTTGTCATGCAATTGGGAACTCGAATGTCACCATGGTGGTGTCACTACAATTGTTGCTAGTCACTATTTTAATTGAAGTGTTTATGCTGAAATTGAACTGCAAAATTGAGAGTTGTTTTCCGAGATCAAATTTAGAATAAATATCGATTTGTGGTTCATAAAAAATATATAATTTTAATGCTGTTTTATTACTGAAAATTAGTATTATTAATTTGTATTAAAAGTAGTATTTGATTTAGAGTTTTTTTGAGGAGACTTCAAATATTGAGTTGGAAGACTCTGATTAATGGAATGTGCATAAAAGAAAGGTAGTGAAAATGTACCAAATGAAGTGCTCTTATGTTTGTTTTTCAAATTCAGAAGGAAACTTTCATAGTGGAAGTCAAATTCAAAAATCTTTGGTTTGTCTTGTAAAAACCAATATTGAATTAATGAAGGTATGTATTTTGAAAGTAAAACTTTTTATGATGATGAAAGGTGTGACAGATATTCATTCAATGAGTTATTATATTTGGCATTTAAAATAAATGCTTATGTAGAAATTCATAAAAATAATTCAGTTTTTTAATTGGAGGTATGAAATATGATTATTTTATAGGTCATGGAGCAGATGTTAAATGTGTCCATTGGCATCCCCAGAAAGGATTGATTGTATCTGGAAGTAAAGATAATCAACAGCCTGTTAAATTATGGGATCCCAAAACTGGCCAGTCACTCGCAACTTTGTAAGATTTTTTTTTTTTAAACTTATTATTCATTTTTTGAAGATTTTACATTTATCATATTAGTGGAGATTATGTATTCAGTTCCAATTTTGCGAATTCGTTTTCAAATTCGCATTTATTTCACAAATCATGGTTTGTCATAAAATTTACTTTTTCTTCTCTTCCTTTTACAGTCATTATGCACTATTTGTGTAGTCTTGTTTTTATGTATCATGATCTCTTGTCCCCTTCAAGGAAATTAAATTTCCAGAGCATAATTTTTTCTATGTTTAATATTGCTATCTTAAAATGTTACATTTTAGTTTTAAAGTATAATATTGTTTAGGCATGCTCATAAGAGTACAGTGATGGACATCAAATGGAATAACAATGGCAATTGGTTAGTGACTGCATCGCGAGACCATCTTTTAAAGTTGTTTGATCTACGTAATTTGTCTCAAGAAGTTCAGACTTTTCGAGGTCATAAAAAAGAAGCAAGTAGTGTGGCTTGGCATCCATATCATGAAGGTTTATTTTGCAGTGGAGGTTCTGATGGAGCAATCCTTTTCTGGCATGTTGGGTGAGTTTTTAGAATAGCACCTCAGTAAGAAAAAATGAGAATTCTTTCAAGTGTTTTGATGTCTCTTCTTAAATTGGAATTTTAAATAAAAGATATGATGTTTAAAAACTTACTGTTGAATTAACATAAAAATTGTGTAATAGGGCTGATAAGGAAGTTGGTGGCATTGAACAAGCTCATGACAGTATAGTATGGACTTTAGCTTGGCATCCGTTGGGTCATATTCTCTGTTCCGGTTCTAATGACCATACTAGCAAATTTTGGACACGTAACAGACCAGGAGATCTTATGCGTGACAAGTATAACCTCAATACGTTACCAGGAGGTTTACCTGGCATTGATGATCAAGACATAGGTATGTTTTACAAACAATATTATGCATGATGTTGATGAGAATAATTTGTATGAATAGTTACATGAATATTTAATGGTGAAAAGTAAATATTTCTTGTCTTCTTAATTTGCGCATTGATTAAAAATGGAAATTAAGCATTTAAAAAAGTGCCATCATCATGAATGCTTCAGGTTTAATGCAAGCGTTCTGATGCCTCCATTATAATAATACTCTGGTAGAAAGTACTCGTTGAAGTAATCTGGTATTGCCCAGATTTTTATTTATCCCAGTCACTTATTAAATAGGAAAAATAATTAGCTCTATGAAGTATAAAATGGAAGTTAAATCTTGGTCCTCCCTTCTCTCCCTGCCTCTTCCTCCCCCCCCCCCCGTGCTGTGCTGTTCTCTGCCCTGCCTTGCCCCACCCTCTCTGTTGTGCTCTGCCCTGCCCCACCGTCTTTGCTGTGCTCTGCCCTGCTCCGCTCCACCCTCTCTGCTGTGCTCTGCCCTGCCCCGCTCCACCCTCTCTGCTGTGCTCTGCCCTGCCCCGCTCCACCCTCTCTGCTGTGCTCTGCTCTGCCCCGCTTCACCCTCTCTCCTGTGCTCTGCCCTGCCCCGCTCCACCCTCTCTGCTGTGCTCTGTCTTGCCCCGCTCCACCCTCTCAGCTGTGCCCTGCCCCGCTCCACTCTCTCTGCCGTGCCCTGCCCCACTCCATTCTCTCTGCCGTGCCCTGCCCCACTCCACTCTCTCTGCCGTGCCCTGCCCCACTCCACTCTCTCTGCCGTGCCCTACCCCACTCCACTCTCTCTGCCGTGCCCTACCCCACTCCACTCTCTCTGCCGTGTTCTGCCCTGCCCCGCTTCATCCTCTCTGCCATGTTCTCCCCTGCCCCATTCCATCCTCTCTGCCATGTTCTCCCCTGCCCTGCTTCATCCTCTCTGCCGTGTTCTGCTCTGCCCTGCTCCATTCTCTACTGTGCTCTTCTCTGCCCTGCCCTGCCCCCTCGCCCTGCCCTGCCCCGCCAAGCCCTGCCCCACCCGCCAAGCCCTGCCCCACCCTGCCCTGCCCTGCCCCTCCCTGCCCTGCCCCGCCCGCCCTGCCCCGCCCCGCCCTGCCCCGCCCCGCCCTACCCCGCCCCGCCCCGCCCCGCCCCGCCCCGCCCCGCCCCCGCCCTGCCCTGCCCCGCCCTGCCCTGCCCCGCCCTGCCCCGCTCTGCCCCGCCCTACCCCGCCCTGCCCCGCCCTGCCCCGCCCTGCCCCGCCCTGCCCCGCCCTGCCATGCCTTGCCATGCCTTGCCCCACCTACCCTACCCTACCCTGCCCTGCCCTGCAAAATTAACTTTTCCTTGAAAATGGGTTGTTAGGATTTTTTGTTGTGTTCAGAAACAATTTGATTGCCAATGTTTTAATCATTGTGATATATCGTATAATTAGTAAGCAAACAGTGCAAGCTTATCATTGTATTGATAATGGGCGTAAATAAAAAATCTAATTCAAAGTTGTACTTTACGATACAAGATTTTATCTTCATCTAAAATATTACTTTTTTTAGATGAACCTGCTGTAATTCCTGGCATGGGTCCTGATGATAAAGTAGAAGTAGCTGCTACACCAGCTATAGCACAAATTCCAGGACTGGACTTTGAGGGAGTTGAAGATCGGCATAAGCCTTTTCACAAGAAGGTTCTGTGAACTTTGAGTTTATAATTTTGATAATATTTTTGTAGTTGTACAATATTTTATCATCACTTACTGTAAAATATTTTACAGGTTCCTTATTCAAAACCTATTCCTCGTAATTTTCAAGCTCAGTGGAATGAAACAGGTCGTGCAAATCATGAAGATGGAAGAGGTATTTGATGTATTGCATGTGTAGAGAGTGATTGCCTGAAATGTTGTGATAAAAAAATTAAATTATAATTTTAATTAATTTTAATTTTCAGTCTATTCAAATACTATCATGTAATTATGATAGCTATCATTTTGAAATCTATCATTGCACTGTCATCCTGACCAAAAGAATCCAGTGGCAGTGTTTGTCATTTCAAGACAAACATCATTTGGACATTCCTTTATTTCCTTCATCCCTCATATTCTTACTCTTGCCATCCTGCTACAATTCTTGATGTACCAACATCTTCCTGAAACAATCCATATCAGATGTACTAATCATATTGAAATCTCATTCTTAGAGGAGCATTCTGCCTGTTTCTGTGTTTGTTCTCAGATGATGATAGTGATGATGAAGAATCGTGGCGAACTCGACGACAAGCCTTCATTAAGGATCCAATTACAGAAGTCATAACTCAGCTTATTGAAACAAATCCTCCCCCCGGAGTTCTTCCATTGAGTCAGTTGCAACCTCAGGCTATTATTGTATATGGCAAACTTCTGCCTGTTGAAGGTCAGACATTCTTTGAGATAGTTGTTATGACTCCCTATTCCGGAACCAGATATTGAATCACCATCCTTGATCCTTCAGTCTTCGTTGATTCTTCTTCTGGATATCTCGATTTCCATGACAACCCACAATGTCATTCCCCATGACCTGTCATGTTTTGTGATCTTATGTTATGGGTATTTTGTTCTAATATCTTGTTTTTGTCTTGAGTTATATACACTACATTTTTTGTTTGGTAAATATGTTAGATCTGTGAACATTTCTTTCAATTTTTCTTCATGAGAGTTATAAGTATGACTTCAGTATTTGCTATAATAAAATTGTTATTTTTACAGGTAATCCAGTATTGGCACAAGCTATATCGGATGGTCCTGAAGCTTTACAGCGTCTAATTAATTCAGGAGAAATCGAGGAACTGCATGATGTCATGCCTCACATTGATGATGAAGAATATGAGTACAAAGATGATGACATGGATCTTGAAACTATGTCTGACATTGAACTACCAGCACCTCTTCCCTCTTCTGTGTTTGCAAAGAAAAATACTGCTGGTGGCTCTACTCCAAATTCAGGAAATGGTGGAAGCTCAAGCACAAATAATGCTAGTGTGGGAAATTCTGTAGAACGTCAGCGTAAGTCACGTTTTAGCGATTTACACGATACCCCTCCCATACAAAATGATAACCCCCAGTACACTTCTGGAAATGTAGCTCCAGGATCTACAGGCCTTGAGGACAAAGACATGCGAATGCTTCAAATTCGAGGACCTTTGTTTCCTACACCTGGAGGACCATCTGATCAAGATATGAGATTTGGTCATGGTGACATGGACCTTAGACAACATGCTCATCCTACCATGCCTCCTTCTGATCAAGATTTCCGTCGCCTATCAGCAGATAGTGATATGCGGCCAATGAGCAGTGGTCGCCTTCCTATGGACGAAGATATGAGACTAACTGTGGATCAAGATCTGCGTGGAGCGCCAATGTCACAACCTTTGCTACCTCGTCCGAATCAGGGTTCTCCTGTTGGTAGATCCCGAGATATAGATTCTCGAAATCCACATTATGAAATGAGTGGCCAGTTTCAAGGTGGACATCGCAATTTGCCTTTACTGGATCATGAAGGTGGTTGGAATGGCCCAAGAAAACGGCGGTGGGGTGAGACAAATCAGGAAGAAGAGGGAATGCAACTTGGAAACAGTTCTGGCCAAGGAAGTGCAACACCTTACAATCGTGGTGGATTTGGAAGTAGTAGAGGAAATTATTTACCTGGTCGAGGAAACAGCCCTGGTGGAACGTTTGGCCCAGGTAGGGGAAGTCCAGGAAGTAATTTTGGTCCTGGCCGAATGGCTAGTCCTAACAGAAACTTTGGGCCTGATAGAATAAATTATGGATCTGGTGATGCCAGGGGTGCTGGCACTGAGAATACTTTCGGCCCTCGAGGAGGAAATGAGAATTATGGTCCTTCGGATGATGTAGAAAGCTTACGTGGTGGCAATTTTGGAATGGGAGGTATGAGAGGTGGTAACTTTGGACCAGGTATGGGGGATGATAGAGGAGAAAATTATGGCTCAGAAGAAGAAATAGATAATGAAGATCTTGAATCTGGGAGAGGAAATGGAGATTGGGGTAACTCTTATTCACACCAAGGACAAGGAGGAATGTACCAAGGTCATCATCCAGATTCCAGTTTCAGGGGTCGTGGAGGGCGAGGAGTGTTTCACAGAGGAGGAAGAATGGGCAGTTTTGATAATCATAGAGGTGTGATGAGAGGAGGACCAAGAGGTAGATATGGTGGTGGCAGAAGTCGTGGTGGTCGAGGACAAAAACGAAGTAAAGAACGTGGAAAATTTTGATTGCCAGAACATTGTGTGAAGTGTGGCAATTAAAACTTTACTGAGAGAGAAGTTGATTAGTTTTTAAGTTTAGTGACTATCACAATAAAAAAAATGAAGTAACATGAAATGAAAATTTATGTTGGTAATTTATATAGACTGTTCAAGTTGAATGTCTTCAAGAATGGTCAAAAGCTCTTCCCCAATTGTGTGTTTATTTTTTCTACATTTTCCAATTTTTTCCTACAATGAAAATATTTTCCTGTTTATTTGAGATTTGCTCTTTCTACTCCTTTTGAATTTTCCTTAAGATTTATTTGTAAGTGATTACAAAAATATGAAACCGGCTAATGTTTTAACAAGACTAAGAAATTCAAATGCTTTTCTGTAGTTTTTATGATCACTTAATCTATTATTGTAAATGAGTTACTTCTTATGGTCAGTGAAGTGCTCTGTAAGGAGTTCAGATATTCAAACAGTACATACTACATTCATACAAATGCCACATGGGTGTGTATGTATGTGTGATGTATATACATACATATACGAATGCATGTATACTGTACATAATATACACCAACACATTCTTATTCAATCGTTTTTGGTATTGCCTCGAGTAAATCGCAAAATATCTCGCACCTTCATGTGTTGGGTATATATCTAGAATGGTAAACTGAAATTTTGCATCAAAATGTTAACAACGGAATGGTGAATGTATTTTTGAGCACATTTATTCTACACAAACTCTGCGAGATTTTGTTCAATGTTATTTGTTTGTGCAGTGAGTGGAAGAATAAGTGGATGGATGAGTGAATAAAAAGAAAATAATGTATGCATGGACATGTATATGTGTCAGTATCTCTTATCTGCATTTTCAGAAGTGGTTAATAAAGAATGATAGGGATTTTTGGAATCGGTATTGCTTGATTCCTGAAGAGTTTTGTTATTTTTCGCTAATTATATGTACATAGTATATATATGAAATACTGTGATATATAAACGTGGTAATATGTAAAGTTCAAATGCGTTTCATTCTTTTACAAAAAGGTTTATGAAAGTAACTTCATAAATAATTTTTGTATTGTGTATAGAGGCTTATAAAATTGATAGTCTTTACTGATTTAATTGTAATAAATTGCACATAATCAGAAGATAATACTGATAAACTTCTGAATATTTTCTTTGGTGAACATTTTTTTTATTGACTTTGTTAAATCAGTTCTTCCGAAAATAAATGCCCTGCTTATGTGCAATTCTTGCATATGAATAGCTACAATCATTGGTTTAACAGAGAATTGATCAATATTATCATTGCTTACTTTTCTGTTAGGATGGGACTACATTTCAATCCTCTCGTCTGCTTTGTAGGCCTTGATGGTTTAGAGTGTAAGATTATTGTTTAAAAAAGTTTTGCAGAAATAAAATTGTAAAACCTGTTTTTTATGTATTGAAGATATGTAAGGGTGATTTGAGTACATCAGGCATTTGTGCAAAAATAATTATTCCTGTTGCATTTTTCTAATTGTTCATTGCCTATTGAAATATTGTTCAGGAAATCTTTACTGTTGCCAACTTGACAGGATGAAAATGTGTGAACAAAAATTTTTTTTTTTGTTTTAAATCCCCTCGCCCCCGTTAAATATTTTATGAAACGTTTGTAGATGACAAAATGTTCTACATAGGAATATTTTGAAGTTCAATTTATGAATTTGTAAGCCACTCATTCTAAAGAATGAATAACTATCAGTAAGCACAATTGACTGGGCAAACATCAATTCTGTATTTGTATTGTATTGTTTGGCATTAATGCAAACTGGAGTTAATTACCCAATACAGAATAATTTTTTAGAAAATAGGCATTCATCAGCCTAAATATTGAATTCATATTTATGTCAATTTATAATAACTAACCATAGTCACTGATTGTTTCTCGATATATTGGAAATGATGTGCGGATATATGGAGCATATATATTAAAGAGAAGCGAGGTATTCGTCAAGATATCCACTTCCGTAAACTGAATCGGGTAATATTTCGGGATTTGGCGTTATGTATAAGCTATTTTTAAGCGACAGTTCTTATAAACTATGAATCTACCTTCCACGAGAATCTGAAGATAATTTTGTCATTGGAGAAACGCGTGAGATCCAAGGTAAGTGGGACACATTTTGAATGATCTTTCTTAAAGACATTCAATTAAACGTGTAAACAATTTTTGTTTTTTAATTCATGAATCTGAAGACCGCGCATATCCATCCCTCGGCATTTCCCTGCAGATGGCTCCAGACGAGTACGTCAACATACAAAGAACAAACTTCAGTTGTAATTTACATATTTCGGAGTCGTGAGAACGTAATAAAAAGTTATCTTCAATGATACTGGAATAAGCAAAATATTAGGAATTTAGCATTTTCTTTTATTATGAATTGTAACCATGAAGTGCAAACATGACAGCTAGTGACAGTTGACAGTCACTTTCGGAAGAGAATCGTAATTCGTAATTTTCGTAATCAGCGTCACATATAAGTCCGAGTGCAACTGAAATTCTTATGAATAAAGTGTGCATTTTAAGTTATCATTGCAGAGGCTTTTTAATTTTACGCTATGAAACAAGTGTTGTGTTCCTTCATGTAGTGGAAACATCTCGTACATTCCGATGGTCGTATTTTATATCTAATAATATACATATCGCGTGCTGATGGAGTGACGTTGTTTGGATGCTGATGTACATATGTTCACGTCTTATTAAATACTCCTTGCCAAGTGTTTCCTGTTTGTTTTTCGAGTGTCAAGTGAGATTTTAGCGAGTAATATTAAAATCTAGTCTCTGAATGATGCCATTATAGTTTGTAGACGTAAGTTATAAGTTGTGAAGTTCTTACTGTACTGAAAGTACTACTACTTTTACAAGTTGCTCTTTCTAATGTTTATGTTGTGCGATTTGTTTGTGTTAGAAGATATGTCGGCTACCAAAGGGCCTGGACTGTACGAATTTTTGATTGAAGCTGAGTTACAACAGTATTATGCAGGCATCAAGAATGACCTGAAAGTGAGTTTACATCTCGTGCACTCCAAAACAATGGTGATAAACCTTAATACGGAAATGAAATGTGGAACGTTGTCAAATACTCAAGTGCCCAGTAATTTTGAGTTACTGTGTAACATTAACCTCCACAATTAAATTACTCTTCCGAATTGTAAAGTGTAGTTCATGGAAAATTTTCTAATTTATCTAATTCGTACTATTAATGTATGAATTAATGTGTTTTTAGGTCTCCAATGTTCCTCAGTTAAAATATGTGACTGATGATGATTTACATCACATTGGCATGTCAAAACCAGAAATGAGGCGACTAAGAAAGTTCTTTCAGAAGCATTTTCCTCAGAACTACTTGCTGAAATTTAAAAAAGTAAGTGTAACTGTGTATGACTGATCAGATCCCGATATTATTTGTTGCTGTAAAAAGAATCCTGGTGAATAGTAATCATCTGCTTCAAATTCCTTGGGTATACACGGGACAACATTTAAGTTTTTTATTCCCACTTCTGAGAATCCACCCTATGCAAACAATTTTATGGGTTCAGTTGCCTGTGTTTACGAGACGAGATCCATATTCAATTGCAACATTTCCCGTTCATGTTTTTTCCCACTGAAAAGTTGTTGTATATTGAAATGTGCGTATTCCAACATGTATCTTTGAACAGCATTGATTCTCTTATTATAAGACGTCAGAGATATAGAATGGGACCAAAAGGGAACCTTTCCAATTCAATGGAAGACGTTGAAGCAAGTGTTGAGCCACAAGGCAATAAATAAAGTTGTATTCTGTGTTTTCCGTGGCAACACTGCAGTTGTTTCTTTTCTTCTGTGGGAGTAATGTTTGGTGTCACAGTTCCTTTTTTAAGAAGTCAATTACAGAGGTCTGCATTGCTGTTACATTTTCATAATTGTTTTATATGGATGATTATGACTGAAGCTACAGGAGGTACTTTGAACTTTGGGGAAAATGAAGTGTGGCCCTCGACAAAGAACTAATACTTAACATGAAAAATGTCGAAAATGCTTAGGTTCCTTTTATTACTTTTTGTTTTATTAAACATTACTGTTATATAATTCATGCATGCATTCATTTATGCATTTTGTCATGAATTTTCGGATTCAGGGGAGAAAACCATTATCTGCCCAATTACTGTTGCTATCAAATGAGGCCATATGTTTTTTTCTCTGTAGATGATATTACCTCGCCGTGAAGAGCATGTGGCTTCTATGATGGCAATGCTGCCTGATGAGGGCCCTGAAAAACCACCCATTAAGGTTCCTAACAAGCACATTATTCCTGCGGAAGCTATCATTGTCAACAAAGAACTTGGAACTGGAGAATTTGGCGTAGTTCAACAGGGGTTTGGACAAATGATGGAGAAAGAGTATGTAATTTTTTAAAATGATTCTCTTTAGAGTAGAAGGTATGATTTAAAATTGCCTTCAGAACTTGGATAATTGGCTGCTTCACAATATCCTATTCTTGTGAAATTGTTGGTGTATTTCCTCCAGTAAAGAATGAGGACTTACTCCATGGTGGCAAAACACTAAATATACATGCCCAGAGTTAATCAGATCAGTGCTCTAAAGGAAAATATGTTCCCTGAATTAAAGCAATGATCCTAGAGAAATGGAGGAAGTGACACCCTTAGGACTGGGACTACTTGCCAATGTTTCATAATTTTTTTTTGTGCATAACATTGCATAATTGGAGCATGTTTATCATATGTTGTGCCTAAAGCATACATTATCACTAGGGCCTGGATGTTAATGACATGTGGTATATTTTTTCTTTGCGTTATTTCCATGGAAAATGTAAGGTAAACATGGCTTTATCTACAATTACTAAAATTATGCAATTTTCATGTGTCATAAATAGAGACCTGAAAAATATGTAGTATTAAACGTCAAAATATGTACATAAATATGTAATGAAAACAGTAAGAATATGTAATAAATATGTTAAATCGAATATAATATGTAATATTAAAATTCTCTAATTAAAAACCATTCATATAGCAAAAAATTACATTTAGAAAGACTGCTCTCTTTACGACATACAACTTTCTTGTCAGCAGTAAAAGCTTAATCTATTATCATCCAGGACCGTAGTTTAACAGTCAGACTAATTGCATTAGAAGCTATCACACAAACTGGCGAGATCTACGACCATCAAACATACACTGTAGCATCTTCATCGAAGTGGTACATGTTGGCGATTGCAAATTTTTCTCGGAAATTAAGGTTGCAGATCACAAAACGCAGTGGCAATGAAATTTTGGACACCTAGCTTTCCCTAAAAATGTAGGAAAAAAGCTCATTTTTTAATACACCTTTCCATAAAAAGTATGGAATTAAATTGAAGAAAATTGATAAAATAAGAAAATATATTGTGAAAACTGCAAAATATGTAAAATGTGTAATATAAATGTTCAGCATGTTGTAGACAGTGCATTGTATTGTAAGGCATTGTTTTGGAAGTTTCTTGACTCTCATGTTACCAATATAATCTTTCTTTAACAATTTCAAAACTACTGTGATTTCCAAATTTCTTTTTGCTGAAAAGAAATAGTCATGGAAAACGAAAGTACCCCATCTTCTAGGTCCGAAGGCAATTTTGAATCACAGTTAATAGATTTAGTTGTTGAGAATAAATGTGAAGTAAACCAATAAAATTATTACTTAAAAAAAAAGAAAAATTTAAACTCTCTAACACACTTTTCAATTACTAGTTTCATAATCTGCATCAATTTTATTTAGTATAAAGTTGTTCTTGCATACTACTTTTTCAGAGCAGCAGCTTTTTAGCAAAGTAATTCCTCTATAGTTCTCTGGTTTACTTCTATTTCCTTTTTTGAATAGTGATATTACCTTCCCTTTTGTCCTTCTGGAATCATACAAGTCTCCCAACAGGTATTCAATAAATTAAGAAATCTGATTTTTAATGAGGAATCGGCATATTTAATTAACTCTTCATTAATCCCATCAAGACCTGGCGCTTTTTCGATTTATCTTAATCTATTTCGATATTATTTATTTGAAATACAAATTGCCAGCTCTTTAAAGGAATATAGATAATGCAGGGAATGCAACAATGGAATTGTTTCACTGTCATGAATTTCTGTGAATTACGTGTCATTGTTGTGACGATATAGCTGTATGGTATCAGGCTTGTTTTTCCAATACAAGTTTACAAACCTTTTATATTATATTTTTATGCAGTTGTAGAATTCACATCGTTTTGACAACACTGCGATGGAAACAGTGAGTTGTTCACATCTTGGTTGAATTGGACCTTTTCAAATAATAGCTAAGATGCTAGTAGTGCAGAAAGAGCAATATTTCAATCCTACATAGTTGTTTCTAATAATGCGGGAAAGTATGTGCTATTGAAGCACCACTAGTTTCAAAACGTCCAACCATCTGTCTGTGAACGTAACTAGCGCCTAACACACAAGAACAATTACTTCCAAAATGGATATTCTCTGGTCGATCTGATTCAAATCGAGGCACCACGATTTTGAACAATTTCCTTCAAAATTTGAAGGTACTTTACAGGAAGCCCCAGGGACACAAACTTTTCTCAAAAACAGCTCCAAATTTTTTCTTTAAATTTCTTGTAAGAATAGAGTAAAATACAGTTATAAAGATGGCATAGGTTCGATTTTCATGATTAACTCTGAATTTTCAAAAATTGCAACTGTTTGAATTTTCTTCCGCCTCTTGCTTCAACTACAAAATTGAAGATGGAGATTTTTCCTTCCTATAAAATTTGTTCTCCAAAGTTATTTCTTTCTTTAAGGTCATGTACATTTTTGAAAATTTTTGTAGTTTTTGCGGAATATTGCATGCAACATGTGCAATTTTATGAAAACTTGAAAACAAGACTTTTTCAAAAACGCCTCCAAATTTTTTCTTTAAACGTTTGGTAAAGATAGTGCCTAAAGTACTTGATGAGATGACATAAACACCATGTTGCTCTATTCTTTTGGTTTTTCAAAAATTACAATGAAATTTTTTTCGTTGTCTCTCACATCGTTAATCTTTACATTAGCGGCAATTTCTTCACATTATTATATTTATGAGTATATGTGCTTTAAGTAATGTCTTATAAAGTTTCTCAGAAACAACCATTTTCTGTGAAAACTAGCTCAAAATTCCGCATTTTCAGAAATGTTCAATTGTCCAATATTCTCTTATATGGCTTCAAATTGTTTTTGAAACTTTTGGAATGGATAGCACTCTTTTGTATGATGTAAAGTTTATTTTTGTGCCCCCCCCCAATTACACAAATATTATTTTTTAAAGGTTTCTCACACTGTTAATATGTTGTTTTGAAATTACACAAATGTAATTTCTTTAAAAGATCTCTCACACCTTAAATATACACATTAACGGCAATTTGTGAACAGTATTGTTCAATATTGTATTGTGAGTTAAAGTCCTTCAAATGGCTTCCAATCAAGTTTTTCAAAAACTCAAACATTTTCTGTGATGAAGAGCTTCAAATTTCACTTTCTAAGTAGCACTTAAATGCAATTTTCTTAAAAATGACGCCAAATTTTTCAAAGAAAATTTCCATTTAGTATGAGATTTTACTGTTCTTTAATATTACTAAATAATATTTCCATTGTACTATTAGGAAACCAAAAAATTAAGAAAATGTGGAAAAAAAATGTACTTTGGGCGGTGATAGATGGCAGCTGGCAAGTGTATTTGGCAAGACTGAATAGCTTGCAAAGACCAAAGGAAATACATATTGCAGTTTTTTTATGAGATTATTTTATTTGTTCTTGAGCAGTATGCATACTTCTTTTGAGAAAACCATTATGAATGGTTTTGTTTGGCAGCATTTTTGATGCTGAACCCTTCTAGCAAATGCTTATCTTCGTTGATGAATGTTTTTGTGAAGAATCCTCATTTAGAAGAATCGGCACTTAGAATTTTTGAGTTTTCTAAAAACTTCATTAGAAATCATTTGAAGCACATTAACCCACAAATACGGTAGTGTTTACAAATTGCTCGAAATGTGCATATTAATGATATGAAAGATCTTAAAAAAAATTACATTTATGTAATTTTTGAAAAACAAGAGAATACAGTAAAATTAATTTTTGCCATCTTAAACAGTGCAATAAGCACTATCCGTACGAAAAGTTTGAAGAAAAAAATTGGAGCCATTTACAGGGCCATTGTAACAGCTTTTGGGCCCAAGGATAATTAATGTACATCCCAACATAATTATGTCTTTGAATATTTATTTTATTAATAATTATTATTAAATAATAATAAAAATAATAATAATATAGTATATACTTTATAAATAATATATTAAATTGGAAATTTTAAGTACAATAATTAATAACAACAATAATATATTGTTTTTAAAAACAATATGACAATGCTTGTTGAGTTTGTTGATGCTTTAAGAGTTGTTCAAATGATGTGAACAACTCATAGAGGCAATGAAGTCATAAAATTATATTTTTCTCTCCCCTTTTGACCAGTCCACTTCAGATTTTCTTCTAAATGAAAGGCCCTTGATTCAGAAACGTACTTTCTTAAAAGTACTTTTTTCATGTGTATCAGTCTATGTTAGAATAAAAAATATAAATATATTAATATACTTTATGTATGTTTATTTAAATCAGAGAAAATTTGTGCCAAGTTCAGAACATTTGCTTGTAAATCTTATTATTGAAATCCTATAAAAATTGAGAAAAAAATCTACAAATTTGTGGGCCCCCAAAAGTTCCGGGCCCTAGGCTGTAACCTAGTCAGCCTAGTGGATACAATGACTCTGGCCATTTATGAGAAAATGGCGTTTGAACGTTTCTCTGAGAATGCGGAATTTTGAGCTAGTTTTCACGGAAAACGGTTGAGTTTTAGAGAAACTTCATTTGGCATTTTTTAAAGCACATGTACTCATAAATGTGAACAAATCGCCGCTAACGCAAATATCAATGACGTGAGAGACAAGACAAAAAAATGACATTTTTGTAATTTTTGAAAAAACAAAAGGATATCGCCAACTGATGTTTATGTCTTCTCATAAAAAGTACATTGAGCACAGTACCCTTTCCAAAAGTTTAAAGAAAAAATTTGGAGCCGTTATTCAGAAAATCTTATTTTTGTAATTTTTTTAAAATTGCACAAATTGCTGGCAATATTGCGCGAAAACAACATTATCAAAACTAGTTGTGACACAGAATTGCACCGCCTTTCCTGTATTAGTTTTCTATTTCCATGGGCCTGGGCTAGCTATTCGGAATTGCCACACACTCGTGCCAGCTGCCATCTATCTCCGCCGAAAGTACATTTTCTTCATTTTTCGTTTTCCTGATGGTGGAACGGAAATATTAGTTTTAGAATATTAAACTACAGTAAAACCTCGTCCTAAATGGCAATTTTCTGTGAGAAATGTGACACCGTTTTTAAGAAAATGGCGTTTAAGATCTACTAAAATTGCGAAATTTCAAGCTTTTTCACGGAAAATTTTTGAGTTTTGGAAACACTTAATTTGAAGTCATTTGAAGCGCTTTAACTTAACAATACAATAGTGTTTACAAATTGCTAGTAATGTGCTTATTAGAAGTGTGAGAGAGAAAAAAATTACATTTGCGTAATTTTTGCATAAAGAAAAAAGTACCCCAAATTGAACTTTACATCATATTAAAGAGTGGAATTAGCATTATCCGTTCGAAAAGTAAGAAGAAAAAAATTTGAAGTCATTTACGAAAAAAATGACGAATGGGCGTTTGAGCTTTTCTGAAAATGCGGAATTTTGAGCTAGTTTCCACAGAAAACTATTTTCGAGAAACTTTATAAGACATTACTTAAAGCACATATACTCATAAGTATAATGTGAAGATATCCCCGCTAATGTAAAGATTAACGACGTGAGAGACAACGCAAAAATAATTGGTGGCGAAAAAAAAACAACACCCAAGAACTTTTCCACGACTGCTATCGCACCGTGCAGTGATACGGTAGTCACCATTTGTCGTATCTAAATCTCCCAAGAATCCTGTGAACCGCCATGATTATTAGCACCGTGGTGATGCGCAATATTACAATCTTCATGACATGTTAAAGTTTCACTGTTTGTGCACAAAGCGCTTTCTGATGAAGGGAGCAATCAATAATACTCTTTAAGTTATATCTGCACTCTTGATCTGTGTTAATCGAGAGACAGACATTGCTTTTTCCCGACCATTTGCGGCGCATTGTTTGGACTTTCTACCATGGAAAATTTATGTTTTCAACACATTCACAAACAGCTTCATGTACGTCACGTCCTGGGGCTGTGTAATTCTAACAGCTTCAAAGTTATTTTTAGTTTTGAATCGACAGCTCACACAAAATTTGCAAGCAGTATGTTGTAACTCATATGTTTCAACGAGTGCTAGAGAAAATGTTACAAATGCTTGTTCTCTTTGCTTTGGTTGAATTTCCACATCTGTACTCAAATCATGAATTCGTCGAGGAAAAAGGGTTTGTTTAGAGAGACATACTCCTTCAAAATTACAAAGTTCCGCTGGGTTTAAACATTCTGCTGGGGCAAGCCTGCTTGATTTAATGAAGAAGCCCTGAGAGAAAGTGTCGCCACTTGATGCTCCATGTGCCACTTTGTAGCTTGCTGCCTCACGCGCACTTTCGTCATAGTCTCCTCAAAAACAAGTGCGTGCAAATTTAGCATTGGTCTGAGGTTCACGCGTCAAAAGTGTTAAATAGAAGTACGGTGTCAGGTACTTGAAACGTGCATCCTGCTGCGTGTCTCTCTTCAGTTTGTTAATAAGCAGCAGGCGTGCATCGCCGTATCATGTCTCACTGTGCAGCATGAAGAGTGATGTCGTGTCGTTGCACTTTACATATCTTTGCTAAACAAGAAACTATTGTCACGACACGCACTGAGCATGTCCATTATTTTATGAAAATAATTATTGCTCTTTCCAACAAAGTAGAATTGTTAACAGGCTTCCTTTGCCAGACATCGCGTTACTTATCATGCTTTAATGAACAAAGCGAAACCACATAGACGTAGCCAGGTACACAGCTCCACAGCCCGAAAAGCACTTTCCGCATACGCCCTTGCCCTTCAAGGCAGAGTTGGAACAGTGTGGACCCTGTGTGGTTTACTACACCGCACACGAATTTGTTCTGCCTGGGGGAATGAACTCGGAGTTGGGCACCTAAGCTTTTATCCTCACTCCCTGCCGACGCACAAGTACGCCGACAGGCTGGTATCCGGATCCCATCGGAACGCAGTTTGTCCTCAACATTCAACACCTGGGTCGGACCGCTCTACTAGCTCAGAGTTCCTAGCTATCAAGGGTAGTACCGAAGTCAAAACAATTCCTACTCACGTGCGCCGGGACAAATCCCTTGTCTTTGCCCAGAGTATCGGGCCATTGCACACTGAGCTAAATGGCGATCCTAGACGGAACTAGCCTTAAATCTTTTGTTTTAAGTGATTCTAGGGAATGTAAACGGTTAAGGTTGTGAAATTAATACACATTAAATATACTTCAGTTTTACTCATTAATGATTATAATTACTAATGAATACAAATTATTATTATTAATGAATTGTGTTCGAAAAAAATTTAAAAAATATTATGACTTCTCCGAACGCAAATATATTTTATTCTCAATAACTAAATCAAAACATAAATGAATTTATTAAGCTTTTATTTTATATTGCACAATTTCTAAAAGATTTATTTAATTTTTCACAATTGATAAGAAATGTTTTTCTACTTCTTCTTCTCCTTCTTCTTCAGTTTATGACGTTTATGTTTCACATAAAAAACACCAATCATAAAGTTTTATTGCAGATTAACCCTTTTCTAACCCACTGTTTGTCTATATTTGCCTTTTACACACTACCCATGTTGTCCCCTTAAACAATTTCATTGCTACTTAAATTTAATGTTCTTATATCTTTCATTGCTTTGGTTGATTCACACCATTTCCACTGACAATTTGACATTACAACATTACAATTGGCCAACAAGAATTCAACAATTGATAAGAGTCAGTCCTCTGATAATGCGACCAGTTGTATGTTCTCTTTAGTCATCTCCTGGAACATGTTGGCCGCATCTCCTTTACCCGATGTATGCAGTGATTGCCTCGCTGCGTACACAATTTCTTCCTTCGAGTGCGACGTAAGTAATGTTTCGATGCGGTTTCTTTACCCTCCCCAGTACACGCATTAAACCTTTACCTCGGCCGGCTTGCACCTGAAGACCTAGTAGACTGCGTAGCTTCAATCATTTTAGGTGTTATTGCCCTGTATACCACTTCCTGAAACTGAATTACAGCATCTAGCCACCCAGAATACTTTTTAATGAAATGATGCTCGACGTGGTTGCATTTTCTCCACCTACTTAAAAAATGTTATAAAATACGCTTACAGCATCTTTAAGGCATTTCTCCATTGTTTTTTCTCACTCTTGAAAACCTTATCTATTCTTTACAAAAGACATTAGCTCTGCTTTCATGTCCCCTCTCTCGCGCG
Organism: Acheta domesticus; assembly: GCA_031308135.1. NCBI lineage: Eukaryota > Metazoa > Arthropoda > Insecta > Orthoptera > Gryllidae > Acheta > Acheta domesticus. The sequence continues at coordinate 95,003,195 of JAHLJT010009419.1, forward strand.
AAACGGGAAACAGATCACGGTAGGTGACTACTGGATGCGCGCCATCGTATGAAATAAAACATAATATCCTCATCTGGACGTACCTGGACGTGAAACTTAGTGCATCATAAAGAAAAGACACGAAGCTATTTAGTGACATATGTTTTACTTTAATGCAAGTTAATTTACATTGTTGAAAATCTACTTGAAAGTCGGTAAAATGAAAAATTTAGGTCTCGCGCAACGCCTACTTTACAGCTTATTTTTCGAAGAGAGAAGCAAAGAATTGAAATTATATTAAAAAACTACTGTTGAAAAGTACATACTTCACTGAACATATTCCATATAGCAGAGTTTCGCATTCGCCTTTCATTGAGATCTGAGCGCGTTTGATTCTTCGAGTGGCTGCAGAGCGACTGCCTCACGCAGCGCTTCCTTCAAGATATGATAAGTAATCCACTTCCCCAGCGTAGCAAACGTGAGCCGAAAAAACAAACCAACTCTCAAATATCATTCTACTAACATCGATGATCAAATTCACTAACACAAAAAGTCGATATTAAAATGTTAGGGAGGGGGGTCTAGTTCCGCCTAGATTGGCCATTTAGCCCTCTGTGCATTGCCACGACGAAGCCATGTGCCCAACTGGGGGACCCCAGACCCAAGGGCCTCGGGGTCCACAGCCCGTCTCCTCATTACCTCCCCCTCGAGGCTATCGACGTGAGTCGGCCGGAACCTGGGCAACCCCGACAGACTTTCATACTCTCTGTCTGAATCAGTGAAAAACTACCGATTGACAGTGACTATTCACTGATAGTGGCAGTTCTAACCGTGCCACTGACAATCAGTGAATTGAACTGAACAAATCAGTGAAAATATGGTCCACTTTTTGAATCAGTGAAACATCACTGTTTGAATCAGTCAAATCTGTGAAAACAGCAGCACGTGATCGACTGAACGATCAGTGAGCGATGGTAGCGCGGCACTTTTACCACTGACGACCTGTGAAATGCATCATTATGAAAAAAAATTGAATCTTCATAATTGTAGTTGTAGGAAGACGCCGAAAAAATTTTGAATTTTTTCAATTTTATTATGTCATTATGAAAAGTTTCGCATATTCACTGATTGTCAGTGACACTACACATTTCGACTTCGGCTTTCACTGATTGAATCAGCGAAAATTTAACTGGTTTAGATTCAGAGAGTACGTGGGTGTGGAATACGCCGCCATGCTACACGAGGGATGCCGACTAATGTATCTCACGCCCAATCCCGCTCAAGTGTCAGCAGGAAGTCACCTCACTGAGGACCGACCTCAGGTTCTCGACGTGAGTTCCGCCGTGAAGCTCAGGGTCCGGGTGGTCGCTTGCATTCCCCCACCAGGGACCACGCCTACCTGTATTACATAATCGTGGTTCCCCGTGCTGGGGGCCGAGTTCGAACAGCCTGCTCTACGTCATCTTTCTTTACGGATTAGGCATATTGCCTGTTCCAGTCCTCTGTCTTCTACGTTTATGAAAAAATGTTCGGGCGGTGGTAGATGATAGCTTCCAAAAGGGGCACAACCGAAAGCCCCGACCAAAGAAATTAGGAAACTAACTAGTACGAGAAAGTCTGTGCCATTCCGTAGGTCCACTTTGTTTTGGCCCTAGATCCTTGGAGGCATCTAAAACAAAAATAGTACGAACACGAGTTGTAGTGCCAGTTAAAGTTTGGGGCCCATATACGCACCATAGTTCCGGGCTTATTTTACAACCATCGCCGTATTAAAATTCTGCAAACTAAAACCAGTCTTTGATAGTTTGAAATTACAGATAGCATGCTTAAAAACAAGTTTAAGACTGCCAGGTGTATCAAATTGATTAAGCCTAAATCTGTCAACAGTGCAGCTGCTTCAGGAATGGGTGCAATTGCCCAAGAAGTGCGTGCTGATCGGAGACGAACGTGCAACATCTTAATTATGTTGACTTGCGGGGCTCCTTTTGTTCGGTATTTTGGGTGAAAGTTTTCGGTTCGATGTCGATTGGGTATTCGATGACACAATATTTGAAAAGATATATATAAAGCATATCTGAAAAGATTTTGCATTTTCGTAAAACGAGTTTCAAAATTTAGCATGTAAAATATGATCGTTCTTGAAAATCACTTGTTATGAGCAGTTTTAGGCAAAAACATATTAAAATAGGCATCAACAGCCCTTTTAGGACATTTTAGACACTATTAGACGATTTCAGTAGATCTATTCTCTCATGATTCGTAAACATCTGTAATTATTTTTTACAACATCCTAAAGGAACTAAATAGGCCTTTGTCCAAGGTCTACGTATGACTCACGATTTTAGGCATGAAACTGTTTAATTTCTAAATAAATAACGTTTCAAAGCAAAATATAATTGAAAGAGAATGTATTAATAAGGGATAATCAAAATAACGCTGAACATTATCCCGCGCATTTTATAATACTGAACTAAAGTTCACCAATTTATTAATGTATGTTAATAGTTCAGGTTAATAAAATTATTGTTAGCATAATTATCATTATTATATTTCTTCTCAAAATACAGAAACAAATACATATTTTATATATAAATTTGAAGATCCGCGAAATAAAATTAAATATTTTTTTAAAATTTGACCCAAGATTGGGGGGGGGGGCAGTTGCCCCCTTTGCCCCCCTGAATCCCGCCTCTTATTATTATTATTGTTGTTATTATTATTCCATTACATCACGACTAAAGATCTTATGAGTCGGCTGAATGTAAAATCTACTCCAGGTTGCAACCAGCTACCTAAGTAGCAGATCCGGTGACTATCAGTGCCTCTACAATACTTTACGCAAAATGTGGGCTGTTCCAAAGCAAATGTGGGCTGTTCCAAAAAGCAATTTCTTGCACTTCCCAGTCTTTTGAATTACCGGGGAGTTTAGACAAGTTCTTACTCAAATTTTGCGGAACAAATCCCAGAGCTCCGATAACTATCGGGACGACCTGTGCTTTTACGCCCCACATTAGGTTGATCTTGATTTCCTAACTCTTGTATTTAAGACGTTTCTCTGCCTCCTTGGTAACGACGTATTGATCGCAAGGTACAGCAACATCGATAAGTAAACACGATTTTTTCGCCAAATCCCGGATAACTATATCCGGTTTGTTTGCCGCTATCGTGCGATCAGTTTGAATTTGTTGGTCGTACAATATCGTACACAATCCAACAGACGTCACCGGTTTTGGTGAGTGTTCGTACCACTTGGGGCATGTGTTTGGAACTTCGAGGGCGGTACAGATCTGCCAGTGGAGGTAGCTACACATCCTGTCATGTCTTTTCAGGTATTCGGTCTTTGCTAGGATTGGACAAGCTGAGACAATATGATCAATGGTTTCTACTTGCTCCTGGCAAATGCGGCATTTATCATCTTGGGAAATTTTGAGAACCGCTTTATCATAATGTCGTGTTCTCAAGGCTTCATCTTGGGCAGCTATTACAAGTGCTTCCGATTCTGGCTTCATTCTTCCCCTTTTAAGCCACATAAATGATTGATCTTTATGATCTGCACCTTGTCCATTCTTTTTAGGTATTGTCCGTGGAGTGGTTTGTCTCTCCACGATTTCTTTAACATTTTTTGTGTCTCACACTTCATGTTTAGCAGCATCAGAAGTTCAGTGTCTGTGTTATTCGACGTGTCTTGCCTAGTTTTCTTCGCAATGCTTCTTGCTACACTAACAATGCCTCTATTTCCCATTCTTCGGTCAGATTTCATGACCTGCCTCATTAGAGGTCATCTTGATGGCTGACTACATACTTCCCCAACCCAACTATTGCGTTGTGCTAGGAGGCCTCAATTTGTCTGAGGCCTCTTCCTCCTTCCTTACGTGACACATAAAGTCTATGTACATCAGCTCGAGGGTGGGAAACATGATGCATTGTTAGCAGTTTTCCGGTTTTTCGATCCATGGTGCGAATTTCTTGCTCAGTCCAGTCCACTAGTCCAAAACTGTATTCGGCTACAGTTACCGCCAAACTACCTATTGCAGATATTTTATTCCTGGAATTCAGAGCGGACTGCAGGACCAGTCTCACTCTCCTACAATACTCCCTACGAATTCTCTCTTTCATTTTGTCATTCGAGATTGTTTCACATTCTTCAATGCCCAGATATTTGTAAGTTTTACCTGGCTCAAGATCTTGAATCACAGAGTGCGTATCAATTTCAGTGTTCTCAGACGTTGTGAGTTTCCCTCGATCCATGGTGCGAATTTCTTGCTCAGTCCTGTCCAGGAACTGTACTCGACTGCAGACACCGCCAAACTATCAATTGCAGATATTTTATTCCTGGAGTTCAGAGCAGACTGCAGGACCAATCCCACTCTTATATAGTACTCCCTGCGAATTATATCTTTCATTGTGTCGTTCGAGATATCCTCACATTCTTCTATGCCCATATTTGTAAGTTTTACTTGGCTCAAGATCTTGAATCACAGTGTGCGTGTCAACTTCCATGCTCTCTGTCGTTGTCATTTTGCCTCTTTTTAAATTGATTTTTGCACACTTGTCAAGACCTAATTTCATGCAGATGTTATTGCTGAAGTCATTCACGACAGACAGCATTTGGGAGGGAATCGCTTCATTCTTGGCAAACACTTTAAGATTATCCATGTAAAACAGATGTGATACTGGCCTTTCATCACCAAGGAGCTTGTAACCAAAGTCAGCTTGCGACAACTGTCTAGATAGTGGGATCAAACTAATGCAAAACAGCAAAGTGGATAGTTAATCTCCTTGAAAAATACCCCTGTTGATCTGAATACTCCTGGTTTCTACTGCTTCCTTTCTGCTGTGGATAAGTAACCTGGTACTCCACTTCATACTAACCTTGCAAAATTCAATAAGTTTGGGATGAGATCGATAGATCTCCAGGGTCTTCCAAATCCAATCATGTGGTACACTATCAAAGGCCTTTTGGTAGTCAATCCAAGTCATGCTCAAATTACGTTTTCGTTTCTTTGCATCATTCAAGATGACTTTATTCAGTAGCAAGATCTCCTTACAGCCATAAGAGCCTTTACGACATCCTTTTAGTTCAGCTGGCATCAGATTCTTCTCTAGATGTCTGTACATTCTATCAGCTATGGCTGCAGTTATAACTTTGTACAGGACTGGCAGACACGTGATTGGCCTGTAGTTCTTCGCCAAAGAGCTGTCTCCCGCTTTGGGTAGCAAATACGTGATGCCGCGTGTGAACCATTCCGAGAGTTCCTTCGGGATTTCTAAAATTTTATTAACAGCCTTTGTTAGATGAGAATGTATTGCTGTTAATTTCTTAATCCAGTAAATTTGGATCTTATCAATTCCGGGAGATTTCCAGTTTCCCATGTTGTTAATTGCTTGGAAGAGGTCCTCTTCCGAGAATTGGTGAACATCTTCCACTGTTTCTACAAGTTCATCGGCAGCGTCAACTTCAGTTTGAATCCAAGATGCGTCTTTGTTGTAGGATCTGCTCTCCTCCCAGATTCCTGCCCAAAATGCTTCGACGTCGCCTTTTGTAGGAGTGGCAGCATTGCCATTCGGTTTTTGAGTCAAATTGCGGTAGAATCTCTTCGCGTCTGTTTCAAACAACCGATTTTGTACACGGAAATCTATTCTACGTTTGTAACGTCTTAATTCGTTGAGCCCATGCTTGAATTTTCTCTTTTAGCTCCTCAACTACCATTAGCCTGCTCGTGTCATCTTCATTTTGGTATTTTTGTTCAACATTGAATATCTTTCGTTGAACTTTAGTGGTGTGCGTTGATTTAGAAGATGCCTTAGCTAAGAGTGATATTTCACGCTGAGTGTCGGCTATCCGTTTCATAATTCTCTTCGTCCATGCGGGTACAGGGTTGCTGTTTCCTCTGTTTTGCAGTCGGCCGTCAGTGTTCTGGGCTGCCCCAGAATTATTTGCGATACCAGATATCCAGTTTCATACACGATGATTGATTTCAGTAATATCTTTATCTCTACCTGGGGTCTGTACAACCTCATTTAAGACAGAATTCGCTGTCTCTATCACTCTCTTAGCTTTGGCATTTTCGTATATTCTTCTCAACGGTGCACGAGATTCAAATGGAAGTTGACGAACTCTTTTTATGTCGCGTCGGAGATTTCGCATCATGTCCTTATCGTGTAATTCATTGCCAGATGAATTTTCACCACTGACGTATGTTTCATTTGAAAGAAATGAACCTTCAACAGGACCATCATTTTCGTTCGTCATGTGCATAGTTCAATCGAAGAACATACTCTGCATTTCTCTGAATGTCAGCAAGTTGTTCTGCTGTGCATTTTTCGCTGCTGAGTATGTATCGTCGTTGCCTGGCAAGCTTCTTTGAGTCCAGGGTGTCTCATATCTGGGTTCCGCTCTCTCCATACCTTGAAAACTTCTATTTCTGAGCCCCCATTTTTCGCTTTCGCACAGTAAAAGCACCACATCACCGCCTTCAATTCATCCCGTGTCTGACGTTGGCTTCGAGCTACTGCCGGCTCTGGGTCCCTGGGATTAACATCCGTGGGATGGCCAGACGTCAAAGTGATATTAGCTCGGTTTCTGAGCAGGTATGGGATATTGGTAGAACAAGGCACGTTAAGATTCATTACATTTCGTGTTCTATCCATTTTGCTCATTGGTTTTAAGTGAAGATTCGCAGGACGCAAGTTAGAGTTCAGAGTTCCAAGGCCCCACAATCCTATGGTAATGGCCGTCCATCCCAGTTGCAAATTGAAGCTTGCGCTGGCTGCCATGTTGAGGGCAAATTTACACGCCTAATTCAAATACGTTGAACTTTTTCAGATTTTTACGCATTTTCAAGGCTTTGAATGCGTAGAAAGGAAGACCTATTGCAATACTAACTCATTGTTTAAAGTAATACATGCAAAATTAACATTCAAAAGTCAAAACGTGTATGTATCTGACATATCATACGTTTTTATCACAAATATTTACCCTAGAGCTTCATAAAGCACAAATAACACTGTTGTTTAAATCACGTCGCCCACGAAGGTTTTGGAACTTGCAACGGTCCTTTTGAAAGCAAAAAGTTAGCATATAAGCTTTTGCTCTAAAAATGGGTTTGTATTTACTCTAGAGGTTGTTCAGCCCGTGATAAGTTCATATTATATTAAACACACTAAAGAGGTTATCATGAAAATATTTAATTTTGATAGGTTGAGGATATTGTCCCTCACAGAACATCATATTGTAGATGTTTTGTAACCTAACGGAAGGTTTGCCGACGTGACCAGTGAGTTGGACACGCACACAAAACTCACCAAACGGGATAGTCATCATCATAGGAGGGCAGAATAAAATTAATGTGGGTGGTCACTTTACACCTGAAGAACATATTGACAAATTACAACGTGCCGCCCAAAACACGAACATTGTAGTCTCGACTCTGCCCTTCTGGTACAACAAACCAACACTGTGCTAAGAAATTAGTCACGCAAACAACCAATTGAAACTGCATCTGAGAGGCACACATGTTAAATTGTTTGAGCTAAACTTTCAGAAAAACACTTCACCTGACATGGTCTGCACCTGAACCTTGTCGGAAAACATTCACTCGGTTGTGAGCTTGCAAAACACATCATTTCACAACCTTGGCAGTGTCCTGCCCAAAACCCATCCCCAACCACATGTCCTAGTTCTGTTCCATCCTCTGGGACCCCTTTGGACCCAATTACCTTATCCCCTGAACCTAATCCTTGTATTACCTCTCCCACTATTCATTCCTCTACATGTGTCACCCCTCCTTCCTCACCTCTTGTCACGGTGGGACACGATATTTCCTTCGACCACGCACTCGAGGTAAAAATGAAATAAATAAATAAATAAATAAATAAATAAATAAATGGCAACTAGAGTCAGCTGCAGCAGAAAAACATCCGTGTAGGTACATGCAAAATATTCGAATAATGCATCATAATGTGCAGTCTCTTTCAAATAAAATTGAATTTATCGAGGCAGCATTACAATGTGATCTAAGACAAATAGATTTTTTTGCTTTACAGAACATTGGTTGTCTCAAAATGATATAAACACACTCCAAATTCCTAGCTTTTACCTTGCAGGATCGTATTGTAGAGCGAGGGAATCAAATAAGGGCCCTGCTTACGGAGGTTCGTGTATTTACGTAAGAAATGATATTGATTCTACCTTCTTGTCAGAATTCAATGTATATGCAGTTGAAAAAGTTTTTGAAACAACAGTAGTGCATCTTACTACGCTCAAAATTATCTTACTTTGCATTTACAGACCTCCAACAAAGCGAGCTTCAGAATATTTCACTTTCTTGGAAAATCTAGAGATAATTCTGAACAAAATTAGTAAACTCTTTTAAATCCATTGTTGTATGTGGATATTTCAATATTGATTTTCTGAGCGAATCCCACGAAGAAGAGCAGTTTCTCAATTTACTTCATTCTTTTAATTTTGATATTACAGTGAATGTGCCTACACGGAATACACTTAAGTCACAAAAAGCATTAGATCAAATTATAATTAACAAAACCACAACTACATATCAAATAATAACGAATAATCTAGGTTACAGTGACCACGATGCACAAATTCTTACAATTACTAAGAACATAAACACTGACACAATAAATAATACACGCATGTGCAGAGCATTCACTAAAGTTAATATAAAATTATTTACGGACTACTTGATGAAGGAATCATGGGACGCAGTTTATAACGCTGTTGAAACAAATGAAAAATATAATTTATTTTTCTCCAAGCTTTCAATTCATTTTGACGTGCGCTTTCCTCTTAAAAAGAGAAAATTAAATATCTCAAGCAAAAGTAATACTTGGATTACACAAGGAATTAGAACATCGTGTAAAAACAAACGTACGCTTTACTTTATTTCTAAACATAATAACGTATCACCCTGTTTCCATATATACTTCCGAGAATACAAAAGAATTTTAAGAAAAGTAATAGTTCAGGCAAAAATAATGAAAAATAGTCAGGACATTTTGAGCGCTAGTAACAAAACCAAAGCAATGTGGGATATCTTAAAAAATACAACCACATCATCACGATACCTTGTAGAAAATGTTATTTTAAAGGATAATGAAAGAGAAACGAGTAATCCGGAAAAAGTTGCCAATCTCTTCAACAAACACTTTTCTATAATTGCGTCTGATCTCACGAAGGGACTAAAACCACAAAATTCAACATCTTACACTTCCCAAAAAATTTCCTATACGATGTTTATTTCCGAAACTTCTCCCAACGAAATCCTCAGAATAGTCAGTAAACTAAAAAATAAATATTCATTTGGTTTAGATGAATTTCCGGATTGTTTATTAAAATCTTGTGCACCTGCCTTTAATACATCCGTTAACTCACATTTTCAATGCTTCTTTATGTACAGGAATATTTCCAGATATTTTCAAAACAGCAAAAATAAGCCACTTTTTAAAAAAGGGAACAAAAATGATATTCAAAATTACCGGCCAATTTCTCTTTTGTCAGTTTTCTCAAAAATATTAGAGAGGCTTTTCTACTTACGAATGGAAACTTTTCTCAGGAAAATCAAAGCGTTTTCAGACTCACAACACGGTTTCAGAAAATCAAAATCAACGGAAATTGCCATTTTTTCTTTTCTCAAAGATGTTGCTTCATCAATAGATCAAAATGAAGTACCCATCGGAATATTATTAGATCTTTCGAAAGCTTTTGACGTTATTGACCATAACATTTTGCACTCAAAATTACCTTCGTACGGAATTCGTGGTATTGCCCTAGATTGGATAACTTCATACCTTAAACATCGGACTCAAAGAGTAGAAATACCATACTGGCACGAAAGGACATTACATACTTGTTTCCAATTCTTTGCCAATTGAGCATGGGGTCCCGCAAGGTTCGATCTTAGGTCCTGTTCTCTTTCTGTTATATGTAAACGATATGCCCTCGTCGATTAAAAATGGAAGAACGGTTCTGTTTGCCGATGACACGAATGTTCTTTGCAAAAAAAGAAGCAATAAAAAGTACGATTTCAGTAGTTTCGAATTGGTTTAATAATAACAAATTAATTGTTAACGAAAGAAAAACTATTTCAATGCATTTTTGCATTTCAAATCGGAAATCGCATGTTCCATTGAAAATGAACTAATATGCAATTAGCTGAAGTTGAGGTAACAAAATGTTTAGGTCTCTCAATTCAGTCAAACCTCAAATGGAATGTACATATAACAGACTTAAACACTAAATTAAGTTCATTATGTTACGCATTCAGAATTCTTTCAAATTCTGTCAGCCTTCATGCAGCTCGTTGCGTTTATTTTGCTAATGTACATTCCCGCCTGAGATATGGCATAATATTCTGGGGAAGCTCATTCTGTAGTATTCAGACCTTCAGATTGCAAAAGAAAATTATTCGAATAATGAAAAAATGCCTTCCACGTGATCCCTGCAAGCCTCTTTTCATTGAGCTGGGAATTTTACCATTGCCTTGTCTATTTATTTACGAATCTGTAATATTTGTCAAAAATGACCTACTTAACTGAGGGAACATACTTTCATGCAATATTGATATTTATTATTACAACACACGCCGTAGAAATCACGTACATCAAGTGTCAATATCAGCAGCTCAGTACAAGAAATTAACATACAATACATGTACGTTACTTTACAACGCATTGCCAGATGACATTAAACAATTGAAGTCGGTACGCAAATTTAAGTTAACAGTAAAATCTTTTTTGCTGCAAAACTGTTTCTATGCAATTAGAGCTGATTATGAAAGAGAAAAATAATTTTTATTGTAACAAAATGAATATATAATGAATTAGTTTACGTTTGTATTGTACACATTTTTAAAAAATATTTAATACGCCTGTAACAAGTAATGTACTTCAGCTACCGGGTCAATGACCTCTACCTCGATCAGGTTTTTGTCCAGTTTCCCTGATCCATTGAGCAAATGCTGAGATGGTCGCTTGTTTTGCTTCTGGTCGTAAATGTACACTGTGCGCACGTTTTGTTGAGCACTCCTTTTGCTTGTAGTTCATTTACCGTAGAAATTGATTTTTTATAACTCGGGAACAAACATTTTTCAAATATTTTTATTTTAATAAAAATAAATGATTATTTTCTAAATTAATTTTTTCGTTTTTTTTTCCGTTTTTTTAAATTCTGGCCCTCAAGAAAATGTGCGCAGGTAAATCTCTTTCCCCACACGTCATATACAGTTTTTACTTTTTTTTTTTGACAAATAAATAGATGTCAAGACATTTTTTCGGAAACTTTTGTTATCTTTTTTAAAGTGAACTCCTTCAAAATCAATTAAAAATTGTGTATCTTGACTAATTCTGCATCTTTTTTTAGTAAAAGGGTAAATCACATTAGGCTAAATTTTTAGATTTCTTTACTAAATTATAAACTTAAAATAAGTATTTTTTATGCACAACCGATACATAAGAAAGTTTCGTGTAGAGCTCGCAACCACCTGGATTAAATGGTTAAGTGAATCGGTATTAAAATATACGTGTTCTTGAAGATTCCATCCCGTCGAGGTGGATTGGTCCACGTCCTGACGGGAGGATGCAGAGAGTGGCTCTCAAGTATTCTTTTCTTTCACCAGACGTTTTTCTTCTCCCGGTATGTCATTCCCGTTCTTTTATAACATACTTTCTCGTTTCTTCTCCCTCTTCTATTTCACTGGTCCCCTCTGTATGCAGAACGCCCACCCATGTGTTTGCCATGCATGGCGACTCGTGTCGGAGGGAATGTGTGTCCTGGCGGTTGTGGAGTCTGTTTCCCCACTGCTTGCCTTGTGCTATGTTCGGCTTTACACATAGGGATACGTTGTTTACGTATTTTGGGGAACATTCCTTGTAGGCTTCAATACGCTTGCTTTGGCCTCGGACTCTAGTAGACGGGCGGTCGGGAGGTGACCCACTCCCGATCAATCGGCTTGGATTAGGTCCTGTACTGAACTTCAGGGGGAGCGGGGGGATCCACGGTGGTGCAGCGCTGTGGTATTCCCCCATAATATCCTCGTGGCAACCCTGGCACTCCGATGGAGTGTCCCCTTGTTGGGCTCCGTGGTGGGTGGGGACCACAGGGATGAATTGGATATTCATCTCATGGATAATAAACCTCCCCCGCCCTCTTCCGCAAGGAAGAGATGTCCAGAACGAACTATTGACCTCAATAGTTTCTTTTTGAAAGAAGAAGATACGCCTAAGAAACTCAGGTTCCTCCTCATGGCCTGTGATGAGGAAGGAAAATCCTTTAAAACCGTTAGTGCTGTCCGTTTGGCGCGCGCTATAGAGGAAACATGTGGAAAACCGCAAGCTGTGGTACGACAGAGAAATGGAACCATTCTGTTTGAAGCACTTTCGGATGACTAGGTCGAAAAAATTATTAAAACCAAGCCGGCCTCCAGGTGGTAGTGACCACTCGCCCAACACTAAACCTTTGTAAGGGAGTGGTCAACCACGAGGATTTTTCAACAGAGAGTGAAGAAGAGCTTGTTTCTTTTTTTAAGAGCCAGGGTGTGACTGACGTCTATAGGATCAAGAGGAGGGAGCATGGGCGCGAAATACCTACTTCCACTCTTATCTTGACGTTTAATCTTCCAACGCTCCCTCAAAAAATCTGCGGTTTTTATAACCTCCGCATTCGACAATATGTCCCGAACCCTTTGCGGTGCTTTAAGTGCCAGAGGTTCGGCCACACACAGCAGCGGTGCATGGCAGACACCCCGGTGTGCGGTGTGTGGGAATTCTGTGCACGAATCTGACCCCTGCGCAATTACATCACACTGTTAATTACGAAGGTGACCACTTGGCCAATTATAAGCAATGTCCAATTTTTTTGAGAGAAAGAGAAATTCAGAAGATTATAGCTACTGAGAAGGTATCATTTCCAGAGGCCAAGCTTCGGTTCCTAGCGAGGAACCCTATCGATCTCTCTCGCTCCTTCTCTGACGCTGTGAAGGTTTGCTCTCCGGGGCTAGCAGCGAGCTGTCAAACAGAACGAGCTTTCCCCCAAATGGTGAGCTTCGCATGCCAGGTGTCCCCAGTAGACCTCCCTGACGATACCTCACCCCTGCAAGGTGGAAGAGTTGTCATCCCCACAACGTACAAAAAAATCAGAGAAAAGCTCAGCCGTCGCAGTCGTCGAAACAGCCACCTAAGCCAGTCTCAATGGACACTTGTCTCAGACCCGGCCATTAAAATAAAGCCGAGGATTATTCCCTCCGAAACTCGCACTGAGCGAGCATCTAGCGCCCCGGGCAATGCCAAGGTGTCAGCTTCGGAGGAAACTCCTGTTGGGGAGGAATCCCGAGCATCCGGCTTCCAAAGCCGGAGGAAAAAAGATAATTTATAATTTCCATGGCTCCTGTCATGGAACGTAAACGGCTACTCCTCGCGGCGGGACGATCTTAAACTGTTGCTGTCCCGTCACAATAATTTGATAATCTGTCTCCAAGAGACCCACCTCACTCCACACCGTCCCTTGTCTCTTCGCGGTTTTTCCCCTTTCAGGTTCGATGTGGATGATGGTCTCCGTACTCATGGCGGAGTTGCTTCACTGGTTCATGATTTGATGCTGTCTTCAGAGGTACCTCTTCAGACCAACTTTCAAGCAGTATGTATGCAGGTGCACCTCCCATCAATCACACTCGCTGATGACATCTCAATAATGACATCTCCTGATGAACTTTTGGGTTTGATCAACCAACTGCCCTCTCCGTTTGTGATAGTCGGGGATGTAAATGCCCACAGTCCTCTCTGGGGCTCTTTCCGCACTTGTCCGAGAGGTAGTGTATTAGAATCAGTTATAGACTCAACGAACCTGGTTATTCTGAATTCCGGCGAACCAACTCACTTCGCCGTCGCCACAAACTCGAATACGTGTATCGATCTAGCACTCTGCAGCCCTTCTCCTGCAACCGTCCTGCAATGGGCCATCCTAGATGACCTGTACGGAAGCGACCATTACTCCATTATCGTCCACATTGATGGTCTAGCCCGTGAGTTGGCGCGCCCCCTTCAATGGTGTGTCCGACGTGCTGACTGGGTGACATTCCAAGCGAACGTCAGTCTATCGGAGGACGAGTTTGTCAGCGTGGAAGAAATGGTAGCACACATTTTAACAGAACTGTATTACGAGCTGCAGACATTGCAATCCCCAAGTCGACTGGTAAATCGCGACACCCCTGCGTCCCGTGGTGGAACTTGGATTGCTCAAGGGCTGTTGGTGCTCGTAAAAAAGCATTGGCAAGGTTAAAACACTATCCAACCGCGGATAACTTAATTGAGTACAAGAGGTGCAGAGTGAAGGCGAGGAGAACCATTTTAAAACGTAAAAATGCATCATGGAGGGCATACGTCTCCTCTTTGAATTGCCATACGCCATCACGTCTGGTATGGAGGAAGATGCGTCAAATCAAAGGATATCGTTCCCCAAATTCAGTGCCAGGTCTTCTCAAAAATGGTCAGATAATCACAGCTCGAGACGCCATTGCAGAGGAACTTGCCATCCATTATGAAAACATGTCGAGTTCGGCAAACTATACTCCAAACTTCATTCTTCTCAAAGAAAGAATGGAAAACCGCGCTTTGGATTTTTCTAGCAGAACCAATGAGGATTATAATACCTCTTTCTCCATGTATGAAATACGTTCTGCTCTAATACTTGCGAAAAGAACCACACCAGGTCCAGACGAAATTCACAACTTAATGCTGCAACATCTTCCAGAAATGGCCATGCTATTCCTTCTCCGGCTTTATAACCATATCTGGGAAGAGCACACTATCCCTACCTTTTGGCGAGAAGCCATCATCGTCCCAATTCCCAAAGAAGGCAAAGATCGATCACTGCCATCAAGTTATCGACCTATCTCTCTCACAAGCTGCGTATGCAAAGTTCTGGAACGCAAGGTGAATCAGCGTCTGGTCTGGACCTTGGAATGTAAAAATCTGTTGACGCCAATCCAAAGCGGGTTTAGAAGGTACCGCTCAACCTTGGACCACCTTGTTTCGCTGGCAACAGCTGTCTGAACATTGTTCGTCTTGAGGCAACACCTTGTGGCCATATTATTCGACATGGAAAAGGCCTACACCACCTGGAGGCATGGCATTCTGCAATCCCTACACTTTGGGGATTTAGGGGGAAGCTTCCTCTATTCCTCCAAAACTTCCGTTCGAACAGATCCTTCAGTGTTCGTGTGGGTGATAGGCTATCTCGTAGTCACCCTCTTGGAAATGGTATCCCTCAAGGATCAGTCCTGAGTGTCACTCTGTTTGCCATCGCCATCAATGGTATAGCGTCGGCCTTGAGAGAACCTGTAACGGCATCGCTGTTTGTGGATGATTTTGTCATCTTCTGTTCATCCAGCAGCATCAGTGTGATACTGAGGCAACTCCAAATGGTGCTCAACAAGCTCCATGAATGGAGCATATCAACAGGCTTTAAATTTTCTGCTTCTAAATGTACCTGTTTGCACTTTTGTAGGATATACCAATTGCATAGCAACCCAGTTCTTTACTTGGGAGGAAATCAGCTTCCACTCGCTGAATCCGCCAGGTTCCGGGGGCTCACATTTGACAATTCACTCACGTGGCGTGCTCATATCCGTGGATTACAAACCAGATGTCTCTCCCCTTAACCTTCTTCGAATGCTGAATGGTAGGTACATCATGGGGTGCCGACCGCACTACCCTACTGCGGCTATATAGATCTCTCATCCGCTCAGTTTTGGATTACGGTAGTGAAGTGTATGGCTCAGCAGCTCCCTCCACTCTGCGACCCATTAATAGTATACACCACGCTGGTATCCGTCTCTCAACTGGTGCGTATCGCACCAGCCGAATTGAGTGCCTTCTAGCTGAGGCTGGTGAGCCTTCCTTAAAAAGAAGGCGGAATATTTTATTAGCATCTTACGGTGGTAAAGTATCAGGACTTCCGAATCATCCATGTCGCCAAATAATTACCCATCCTGAGTATGAAACATCCTATATTCTTCGAACATCGCTGCCTCACCCTCCAGGTATTCGATTGCGAAATCTTTTGCGGGACCTTAATATTGTCCTTCCCATCCCTGTGAAACCCCCCAAGTTATCCCATTCCCCCTTGGAAACTCCTCCGCCCTAATATTGATCTCAGACTATCCTATCTTCCCAAACAAACGACTTAGTCCTCTTGTTTACCAGATGCATTTTCAGGAAATTATAGCCTACCCATTCTTATACACAGATGGTTCATCGTGCAAAAACACAGTGGCACGTAGTTTTTATTGTATCAGAGTCACCAAATCATATCGGCTACATTCTCAATGCAGTACCTTCATTGCTAAAATGTATGGAATTCTTGAAGCCTTAAAATACATAGAGTCAGCGACTTTGCACCGAGCAGTTCTCTGTTCTGATTCTCTCAGCTCACTACAAGCTCTATCTCCCGTTCTTCCTCAGACTACCTGACGCAATCAATTCAAAACCTCATTCATCGCCTTTTGTCTCGCCACTATGATCTGGTACTGAGTTGGGTCCCAGGCCATGTGGGAATCGTGGGGAACGAGATGGCTGACCGGGCGGCGAAATCGGCGACGGGGAATACTCATGTTGACATTCCTTTTGTACCATCGTCCAATCTCCCATGTCCGAATGCTTTTTTAAAACGATCCATCTTTTAGTGCATGGCAAACAGAGTGGCACAATACCACCTATAAACTAAGTAAAATAAAGGATTCTGTTAATTCCTGGCGTTCCTCATCCTGGCCTTCTAGACGTGAGGAAGTTATTTTAACCCGTCTTCGTATCGGACACTGCCACTTTTGGCACAGTTTCCTCATGCGAGGTGACTCTCCTCCCACCTGTGATACATGCAGGGCGAATGTTTCTGTGGAACACGTCCTCCTGAAGTGTTTGAAATTTGATGGCAGCAGACAAAGACATGGTCTAGGCAACTCTTTACGAGAGGTGCTCGGAGATGACGATTTCGCGCACTCTAAGCTTTTTTGTTTTTTGAGAGAAAGCGGAATATATAATTTTATCTGACATAAGGACAGTGATGTTTTAAAATTTTCTGGCCCCATATTTACGTTTTCGAATTTGTCTTATCTGTTTAAATATTTTGTGTAATGGAACCCTTTTTTGTAGGGTCAATGTGTACTTTTAAATTAGCTTGTGAGTTGTACCAGCAACGCTTTTACTAGAACTTTAATTGTTTTAGAAATACTTTGACATGGGCGCCAATGACCTTAGGAGTTGAAGCGCCCTCTAAACCTGATCAAACAAACAACAAACAATTGAAGATTCCATCAGCCTCTAGACGAATCTCGATATTCCTGTATTAGGTTGGAATTTAGGAAATATGGGTTCTTCTTTATGAACTGTAGAGAAATGGCAAGTTATCTCCAAAAAATGTTGGTGTTATTTTGGTTATTCTGAAACTCTGGTTATTTTGAGAGTTAAACTAATGTTTCTTCAAGTGTAATGACAAATTCGCTGATTTTTATGGTTATTCACGAACACCGAATTAATTAGTAAAAGTAATCAGCATGTTCAATAGGTTATATCACATAGTTACACGATGCACTTGCAAAATTACACCACTCAGGCTGTCGTCGCACGATTTGTACACTCGTAAGCCTCGCGCTGCTTCATTTTACTTTTTTCTTTTATAGAATCTTCCTCTTCCGCAAAAGGCACACAAATAATGATATACAGCACAAGCACGGCTTGGTGTCTACATGGTTGCCCCCAACATGGGTGCCCGGAAACGTTTCAATTTGCAACGCTACATTAGTGCTCTGCGTGGGTCTAGTATACTATTACAATGTCTTTGCACAGATCATACTTACCCCTTGGGTTGTTTCCTGCAATCCGTTACTGCAACCTACAGTGGCCTCGGGACATCTCCCCGCAGGGCCCAGCAAGGGGTCCCTCCGATCGCCAGTCGGCATTACTAAATCCTACGGGATTTTCACTGACTGCTCAAGGCAGCCTCCTTCGCTGGCTAATGCAAGGTTCGGGCCTCCACTGTAATCAGTGGCCTGGTGTGCCAACCCAGTTTCTCTCCTGTACCCTCCATGGGCCGATAACAGGAAGTCCAAAGGTTCATGACCCTTCCCTCTCTACTTACTTTCCACTCTCCTCAAAATGGAGTACTTCTTCTTCTGACCCCTCATGGGTTTGGAAGAAGCCAACTTTTCTGAAGCTCTTGCTTATGGTGGATTGACTCGCTTCCTTCCATGCCATTGCAAATGCAGTGCATTCAGGATAGATATTTTTAATTTTATTGTGTCCTTCCTTGACTCCATCAAACCTAATAATCTCTGCACAACATTTTTTCTGTAGTAAGTCTTGAAAGCGTGGATTATTTCTAAATCCATTGGCTGTAACATGCTTGTGCAGTTTGCGGGCAAGAATTCAATTCTAATATTTCTCAAGTTCATTTGCTTTGGATGTGCAGTGCACTGATCAACAAATAAAATAATTTTTCTGTTTTGTGCTCCCATCTTCGCATCCAGAGCATACATTTGCCTCTCAAAAAGGTCGAAAGTCATCAAAGCTTTTTTATTGGCCTCGTATTTTGTGGGCAATGTTTTCATGTTATTGAAGCATCGAGTTTTCTTGGGCTTTTTTATAACAAATGGACAAAGCTTTTCAGACCCGTCAGCATTCGCTTCCAACGTTACAGTAAGCCTAAGTTTACGGGTTTTGCCTCCATGGCAATTCTCACCTTAAAAAGGTAAAAGTTTTGTTCGGAAAAACACACGCGCACGCCCACGCGTGCGTGCGCGCGCACACGCACGCACACACACACACAGTCCAGTTTCTTCTATGTTGAAAATGTTCTTGGATGAATACTCCTTTACGAGGTCCTTCAGTTTCCCCACTTGCCATTCCCGAACACTTTCTTCTGAAACAGCATTTTCTTCTCCAAACACAACCTTCTAAACAATCGATCAAGCCAGCCATTAGACGCAGATAAGTTCTCAATGTAAAGCTTATCTGCCACGTTCAGGGCTTTTTTCACGTAACAATACGCCACTCACTAGTATGTTGGAAGCAGGGGAAGCACGGATATGTAATTTTAATTATCGAATCATTAGAGAGTTTTTGCACCATCGAACGTGAAGGTAGTTTCACACTTTAGTTGTCAGGTGTCGCCGATAGACTTCCCCGAAGATTCGGCGTGTATCCAAGGTGGGAAAGTGGTCATTCCCACCAAGTACAAAGAACCTGCTCAAAACCTCCACCAGACATCGACCACTTCCACTGAGACTCCTACTGAAACCCACCTCAAGCAGATACCGCCTCCCAGGAAAAATGTCATCCAAATCCCGTCCACCTCTTTCTGTTTCCGAGATTCACATCGGACGATCCTCCAGCCCCTGTAGATCTCGGTCACCCGTGGCCAAAAGCCGGGAAATCCCCCTACACAGGCGACCATATCCAGCAGCAGCAGGATGACTCTGCTCTTGATGAGGAACCCCACGAGAGTTCCTCTACAACCATTCAGAAGGTGAGAAAGAAAAAAAAGCAACCAAAGAAATAATTTCTCATAATGGCTCTCTCATGGAACTTAAATGGTCTTCATGCTCACTCAGAAGAATTAAGATTAATAATTTCTCGCCACAGACCATTTATAGTCTGTCTTCAGGAAACTCCTCTTCTCCCTCATCATCCCCTGTGTCTTCGCGGACTTAACGTCTATCGGTTCGATCAAGACGACGGACTTCGTGCTCACGGCGGCGTCGCGGTACTCATCCGCGACTCCCTGTTCTCTGAGGAACATAAGTTCGAACCGACCTCCAAACAGTTTGCGTTCGGGTACACCTACCATCCTTCTCTTTTACGGTGTGTAGTATATACATTCCCCCTGGCCAAGTCGTGTCACAAGAGGAACTCGAAGATGTTTTTTCTCAGTTACCCGCCTCTTTTCTTATTGCGGGGGATTTTAATGCCCACAATTCCCTCTGGGGTGGCACGAGGACCTGTCCGAGAGGTTCTATCCTCGAAAATATTATTGACCAACAAAACATAATTCTTCTAAATTCCGGGAATCCCACTTATTTCTCCTTGGCGTCAAACTCCTTCTCGTCAATCGATCTAGCACTCTGCAGTCCATCCCTATCTACCATGGTAGAGTGGACTGTTCTCGATGACCTACATGGGAGTGACCATTTTCCCACTCAGGTCCACTTTAATATCCTTAATTTAGACGTCATCCACCCTCCTCGCTAGCTAATCCATCGAGCCGACTGGGATACATTCAGCGAGAA
Source organism: Acheta domesticus (assembly GCA_031308135.1). NCBI lineage: Eukaryota > Metazoa > Arthropoda > Insecta > Orthoptera > Gryllidae > Acheta > Acheta domesticus. The sequence continues at coordinate 95,023,468 of JAHLJT010009419.1, forward strand.
AATTATAATGCCAGACCACTTTTCAAATAATATCGATACCTTGGTGGCCCAATTCACCGACGCCCTTCTTCGCGCAGCCACCATTGCAATCCCGACGTCTACGTGTCGGCCACGACGCGTCGCTGTGCCTTGGTGGAATGCTGACTGTGCCACCGCGGTGCGTGACCGAAAGCAAGCACTCGCGAGGCTCAATAGGTTCCCCATCGCATCAAACCTGATCGATTTCAAAAGAAAGCGGGCCAGAGCCAGATTAGTAATACGGGAAAGTAAGACCGCTTCCTGGAGAGCCTTTATTTCTTCTCTTTTTTTGCCATACCCCGCCTAAAGTAGTATGGCGAAAGATCCGACAGATCGGAGGAAGATTTTCCCCACCATCTGTCCCAGGACTTCTTATCAATGGAAATCGTATTACTTCTCCAGAAGAAGTAGTTGAGGAATTGGCCTGTCATTATGAAAATACCTCCATTTCCTTACACTACTCCCCTGGCTTCTTGAAAACGAAGAGTAGAATGGAGAAATGCAGATTGGACTTCTCAACTTGCCTGGAGGAAGACTCGCCCGTGGGAAAGATTCTGCTCCAGGACCAGACCAGATACACAGCCAAATGTTAAAACACCTGCCGGAAGAGGCACGTCTATTTCTCCTCCGTATCTTCAAGATTTGGATGGAACATACCTTTCCTAGGACCTGGCGCGAAGCGATTATTATTCCTATTCCTAAAGAAGGAAAGGACAGGACAAAGCCGTCAACCTACCGCCCAATCTCGCTCACAATGCTGTATATGCAAACTTCTGGAGCGAATGGTGAACACGCGTTTGGTCTGGCACCTGGAACAGAGAAACCTACTTACATCCATCCAATGTGGTTTCAGGAAGAACAGGTCAACCATGGACCACCTTGTCATCCTTACCACACAGATCTCCACTGCTTTCGTGCTACGTCAACACGTAGCAATTTTCTTCGATATAGAGAAAGCATATGATACTACCTGGAGGTACGGCATTCTTCGCACCATCCATTCTTGGGGTCTTAGGGGCCGGCTCCCCCTTTTTTTAGTAGCCTTTCTTTCTTCAAGATACTTCCGCGTTCGCCTTGGTGACAGGGTATCCGCCAGCCACCATTTAGAAAACTGAGTCCCTCATGGCTCAATTCTGAGTGTCACTCTATTTGCCATCGCTATCAATAGTATAGCGTCGATAATCCGAGAGCCGGTGAAAGCATCGCTCTTCGTTGACGACTTTGCCATTTTCTGCTCTTCCAAGAGTATTCAAGTGATAGAGAGACAATTACAACTTGTCCTCAACAAATTGCAGGAAGGGAGTGATGCGACAGGTTTCACATTCTCCGCATCAAAAACTAACTGTATGCACTTCTGCAGGATTCATCTCCATAACCACCCCGATCTTTTTTTTGGAAGCCATATTCTACCTTTTGTGGACTCTGCAACTTTCCTTAGGCTTACTTTCGGGTAAGAGTCTAACTTGGCGAAATCATTTACGTAAACTGAAAAGCCGATGTGTCTCACCTCTGAACCTCCTCCGCACCCTTACAGGCAGCTCTTGGGGAGCAGACCGTGTGTGTCTCTTGCGTTTGTATAGAACCCTCATCCGCTCAATTTTGGATTATGGATGTATTGTATATGGGTCAGCGTCACCATCAACCCTCCGGCCATTAAATACCATTCACAACGCCGGTATAAGGATTAGTACAGTCGCCTACCGCACGAGTCGCATCGAATGCCTCTTGGCCGAAGCTGGAGAACCATCTCTGAGCCGAAGGCGAGATATTTTATTAGCCTCTTATGGGGCTAAAGTTTCGGGACTGGTTGACCACCCTTGTCGTCGTATAATCATCCACCCAAAGTACGAGTCCTCGTACATTCTTCGAACATCGTTACCCCATCCCCCAAGTATTAGATTACGAAATCTTCTCCGGGAATTAAATGTCGAACTTCCCACTCCAGTGAAACCCACAAGTGACCGGATTCCCCTTGGAAACTCCTCCTTCCCAGTATTGACTTCAGACTCTCCAATCTGCCCAAACAAACTACTAGCCCTCTGGGTTACCAGAAGCAGTTTCTGGATATGAGAGAATTCTATCCGAATCATTTATTCTTATACACGGATGGTTCTTCGTGCAGCGACGCGGTGGCATGTGGTTTTTACTGTATCAGGGCCACCAAATCATTTCGGCTTCACCCCAAGTGCAGTATATTCACTGCCGAAATGTATGCAATTTTTGAGGCCCTAAAATACATTGAATCAGGGACGTTGCGGCGAGTAGTTATCTGTTCTGATTCTCTCAGCTCTCTTCAAGCTGTCTCCCGTCCTTCGTCAGACTACCTGACGTTTTCCGTTCAAAGCCTGATTCATCGTCTTCTGTCCCGCCGCTATGACCTGGTACTTAGTTGGGTCCCAGGCCACGTGAGTATCAGAGGGAACGAACTGGCCGACTAGGCGGCGAAATCAGCGACTCGTAAAACTCGTATCGACATCCCTTCTGTGCCATTGTCCGATGTTCAGGCTTTCTTGAAACGATCCGTGCTTAGAGCGTGGCAAACAGAGTGGCACAATAGCACTTTCAAACTTAAGTGCGATAAAGAATTCTGTGTATCCCTGGCGCTCCTCATCACTGTCCTCTAGGCGCGAGGAAGTTATTTTAACCCGTCTTCGTATCGGACACTGCCATTTTTCTCACGGTTTCATTCTTCGAAATGAAACTTCTCCCTTCTGTGACTCGTGCAAGACTGTTCTTTCCGTGGAACACGTCCTGCTGTACTGTAGGAAATTTGTTGGCAGTCGACGAAGACATGACCTGGGCAACTCGCTACAAGTGGTGCTAGGAGATGACGATTCTGCGCTCTCAAAACTTTTTTGTTTTTGAGAGAAAGCAGAATATATAATTTTATCTGAAAGATAACAATGTTTTATATTGTTTTTTGGCCCCTTTACAGCCAATTTTACGTTTTAAGATAAATTTTACGCGCCCTTTTTCTATTTTCCTTCTCCAATTTCTACATGTATGCTTGAAGCAGAATTCAAGCCTTCTTTTTAGCCAATGTACATGCTTTTAAACAGTGAGTAAGTTACATATGCAACACTGAATATTTTTTTTCTCCAAATATTCTGGCATGGGCGCAAATGACCACAGTAGTTGAAGCGCCCTCTAAACCCTATTCAATCAATCAATCAATCAATCAATCGAACGTGAAGCACTATCGTTCTTCTACGCATGCGCAGATGCACTAGTGATGCGAAAGTTGCACTGCGCATGAGCAAAGATCTTAACGAAGAAGCTCTGCGAAGAGCAAAGGGTGCAAAAGCTCCCTCTTGTTTCTTACTATTGTGTTAAGACTGGATATGGATATCCCCAACTTTTTAGTTAGAGCATTACCTAATCCTTTATTAATTTCATCTTCCTCTAAAGTTTTGGATTTTTCTTGAATAGAAAGACTCATTCTCTTTCTTTTTTAATCCATTACAAGGCAAAATTAACGCTACCAACGCGTTACTATACTTGGCTTCGATACTCGCTATAGCTAGTTCCGACGCTATAGCAAGCAGCGCACTAGACTACAACTGTACTAGAGTGAATGAACAAGCGAAAAGAGACTTCTTTCCACCTTGAATGAACTCCAAGCAAGACCGGAATTCTTAGCTGATGGGATAAATCTCGTTGCAAGAGAACATTACAAGGGAAAGCAAAACATCATGAAAAAAAATGGCGTCCACTGATTCGCGATGGCTTAAAAAAAAGTATGAAGGGCTGAAGGGAGAAAAAAGAAAAGAAAGAAAAAAAAATGAAAGTGAAAAAGCGGAGATATGAATATAGGAAAATTGAAGGGATCGGAAAAAAAATGGCTTAAACTGCGGAAAACGTGGAAAGTAAAAGAGGGGTTGCACTGATAAATGAAGATATAAATTCGTTACAGGTAATATTTTTAAAATAAAAAAATCCATTGTATAATTTTTGAAAAGTCACAAGAATATATCAAAATGCCGTTTATGTCGTAGTATTCAGTGTGTTCAGTGCACTACTCATGTAAAAGGTTTAAAGACAAATATTTGAGCACTTTTTCAGAAAATCTTGTATTTTATATTGCCAAAACTACTAATCTAATATTTTCAAAGCACACGTAAATCAAATTAATTAAACAACTAAATGTGGAGAACAAGTTTCATTTGAAGAAAAAAATCGCTATATTCAATATTGTAGTTGCAATTAAAAATTACTAATTTTTGTAATTTTCGAAAATTCAGAGGTAAGAAAAATCGAGATCTATGCCATCTTAGATCAAGGAATATTCATTTGGTAACGTTACAATAAATACTTTAGATACTAGTGTTGTTCACACGATGGATGTAGGGATGGACGTTTTTCCTTAAACCAATTTTTCGGTATTGAGGACCAACAAGTTATGGATTCTGACTACACAATGTGTTAGGGAAGTAATTTATTACCCAATGGAAGTACATTTATCCATGTTTGTGTATTAGGACCCGACAACAAAAGTTTTTCTAGAGAAAAATCACAGTTTTCCACATCACATAACTTTCTCTATACTAGGTATATTACTCCATATAAGAGATACATATATGAGAAAGTAATGACTCCAATGAAATATATTGTTTCAGTTCAACCATAAATGCTCACTTATGTTTTGTGTTGTTTTTGTGATTTTGTTTAGATTCAAGTTGCCATTAAGTGTCTGAGCAGAGAACGTATGCAGAATAACCCCATAGAATTTCTTAAAGAAGCAGCCATAATGCATGGAATTGATCATGAACACATTGTTCGATTGTATGGTGTAGTATTGGACACAAATGCTTTTATGTTGGTGAGTAATAGACTTCTACAAGCAATTTGCATTTAGATTTTGCAAGATATGTAAATGACTTTAATTATAACTTTCTGAGTAAATCAATTATAAGCATGTGCGTGTGTGGTGTGTGGTGTGCGTGTGTGCGTGTGCGTGCGTGTGTGGTGTGGTGTGTGCGTGCGTGTGTGGTGTGGTGGCATGTGTGCGTGCGTGTGTGTGTGGGTGTGTGGGTGCGGGTGTGTGTGTGGATGGGTGTGTTTGAGCATGTGTGTGTGTGTGTGCACGTGCGTGCATGTGTATGTTACACTACATTTTGGTATTGGTATTTGGATCATGATCTTTAATTCTTCAGGGAAATTCTAGATCATTACTTTGAATGGGAGAAACATTATGTTGGCTTCACTGCTTCAATTTTGGAATTGAAATATTTATTCACTTGCTGCATTAGCAATTCCTGTTGCTATATGCTTAGATTAAAATATCTCAACACTTGATAAGTTAGGAGAAGAGGCACTTTGATCCAATCAGGAGCTTCAATTTTGAACATTAAAACTCCCAATTTAATAACAGTGCCCTCTTCGAACACACCAAGCATAGAAAAAAATTAATCAGAGAATAGGTAATTGTTTGTTGCTGGAAGCTCAAAGAATTTAATTCATAAAGAAAAATAGACAAAAAAATTCATAGTAAAGCTGAATAAGCTTCCCCCCCCCCCTCCAGTAATTTGTTTTCTGGAACAGTGTCCAGAAAGTTTAATTACGCTGTCATTACCTTAATGAAAAATATCAGTTCTCTGGGCATTCGGAACATCGTTTTTTAACAAATGTGTGTGTATGTGTTGGGTGCAAGTATGTGGGCATGTGTTGTTTGGGGGGAGGGGGAGATCACTGTCTGTGGATGTGAATACATTTGAGAAATAATTTTAATAAAATTTAATACAGATATTAATGTTCACACATTGCTAAATTTTGTATTACACTATTTGCGTATTTTAATAGAATTTTTGTGTATTTCTTGTGTGACAAAAAATATTTTTAGGTGACGGAGTTAGCGCCTCTAAGATCATTACTGGAATGTCTCAAGGAACCATCTCTGCGCTCCAGTTTCAGTGTTCCTACGTTGTGTGATTTTGCAATTCAGATATGTGATGGGATGCAATATTTAGAGATAAAAAGACTTATACATAGGTAATGCAGTGTTTGATATATTCTACTACTGCAATAAATTATTACTTTAAATTGCTATTTTGATTTTTTTTCCCCAGAGATTTGGCTGCCCGAAATATTCTGGTTTTTCAAAGAATAAGGTGAAGATATCCGATTTTGGACTGTCTCGGGCTCTGGGTGTGGGAAAAGATTATTACCAGACAAATTTTAATGTGAATTTGAAATTACCAATAGCGTGGTGAGTTTGGTATCCTTTTTTTTTATTCATAATGGTAACAGCTAGGTGCAGTTATTCACAGTACATTGTATTACATTTTACGTTATTTCATTATTACATTTTATCTTGCTTTAAATGATGTAGAGAGTAAATTATTTGGTGGTTGTGTTACTTTTCATAATATGAATATATTATAGCTATGTATTTAATATTAAAAAAAAATCCCAGTTGAAGTAAAAAGAAACTCTACACTTTTGCTGGTAACATTTTAACTGCTAATATCATTAGTTTGTATGCAGTTATTGACGTAGTCTTAAATGAGTCAATAATTTTTGCTTCAGTATAATTTGTTGGATTAGAGTTCCTTGTATTGACAACATGATTGGTGGTCAAGTAGGATCGTTGCCCAGCTGTTGGTTCTTAACTTCCAGAGTTTCGAGGATTGTCCTCATAGTCTGGTGTTGTTGGATCTTGTGAATATGGTGGTAAATTGTGGTATGTTGTAGAATACTTTCATAATTTGTATGTTTCTGTGATATCAACCCAGATTCTTCTCTGTTCTAAAGCGGCATTTTTCAACATGACTTCATATTGACATTGTTGTTCTGGGAATTTTTGTGTCTTGCCTTGTATCCTATCTAGATGTTTGAAGCCATTTTGATACTATAAAGATCATATTGTGTTTGTCTACACAAGTTTGGATCTAATGTAATATGATTTTGTAGGGATTGCTTATGACTTTATAGTGGAAAGGGTTTTCTAATAAGATGCAATGTATCCTTTGTTTGGTGGCACCCATGTGTCTTCGCCTTTTAAAATCATTTGTAACTAGTACTTCTAGGTCATTTTACTGTTCTTGATGCTGGGGTATGGTTTCCAATATTATACATTCATGTTCTTCATTGGATGAGAACAACCCAATGTATTTGTTGGGTTTTAAAGAAAGTTACCAGGTTTTCAACTAGTAATACACTTTGTTGAGTCATCTTGTTCACACACAAAGTTTGTTTTAGGGTTTGCATATAATTTGATGTCGTTCACATAACAGTTTTGGTGTCATAGACTTTGTTGCAGTTCACTTGTATATAAAATGAATAGAATTGGACCCAAAACTGAACCTTGAGGGACTCTCTTTGTAACTAGCCTATTATTGGATTTAACTAGAGGTGCATTTGAAGTAAATCAGCTGTTCACAGTTTCTTCCAACTGGGAGCTTACATGTCGCTACAGTGATGTCACTATGGAGACATTGAAGCTCCCGATTGGATGAAACCATCAACAGCTGATTTACTGCACACACATGTCTAAATAAATCCAAGTATAGGTGACAATACTGCATTCTAAACATGGTATTCAGTATAGGAGCTTGTTGATTTGTACAATTTTTCATGTTCGTTGTTGGAATGTCAACAGGACCTGCAAAGTAGCGCTATTTTAATTCTTCCAAAATTAGAATTGTTTCAGTATCATCAGACAGTATTCTTCATAATTTCAATGTTCCTTATCACTGTTGTTGGGTGTAGGTAGACTGGTTTTGTCATAAACACCTCAAAGAAGTTAACAAAGCATTCTGCAATTAGATCAGGATTTATTATGTGGATTCTTTATCTTGAACGATTTGGGGTGGTGTGCTTTTAAAGGCGATCTGCTTATGTATATAAGAGTATAATCGTTTGTATCCATCAGAAATAATTTGCTCTTCATGCTTTTGCTTGCACATTTGTATGTTGGAAGGGTTTGTTAAAATAAATGTGTTGATTGAAGTTTATGGTCCATTCAAGTGATCTCTTATCAAACCTCATCAGCCATCGTGGAGATATCACATGGACCCAGGTACTTCATTTCCATCTGTTTTTTATCCTGATGAAACTTTTCTCTTTGTTCTTCACTGAGTGCTTCTAAGAATTTGGGAAATTATTTAAGATGATATTGGGGAAAATACAACTTCAAGTCCATATTACATCCAAGTCACTTGAATTTTTGGAGTATCTGTCTAATATTACGTATATATCAAACATCTTTAATATCTCCCTGACAATTGTTCCTGATTGAGTTCCAAGCTGGATGTTCTAAGGCACTCATTTTCTTTTTAAAGTCAGCATTCTTAATTAGTTGGTGAGTCTGTGGACTGTTGAAAATGCCTTCTTTGACTTTTTTTCTGAATGCAATGGAAAATTTTGAAGAAGATATTGAAAACAAGGGCCAGTTTTGTCCAAGACTTTTACAAATAGCTTCATTTGTTCAAGCAGGAAGGTAGAAAAAATTTTCTTCAAGTCAAATAGGGAGTAATTAATGGCTTTCTTTCGATACAGCTCAGTGTTCTTTAATCTGTAATTTCTCAGTGTATTTCCCTAGCTCTTGGAGTCCTGTTCACATAAAAGAAACTTGGAAATTTAGAAAATCCTGTCCCGTTGCCCCACTGAAATACTGCACAAATTCAGTTTACTGCATATGTCGTACTTCTGTTTATTACATTTGTTTGTGTGTGTCCCCCCTGGAAACTAGGTACAAATTGGTAAATTTCATTGAGGGATGCAGAATGAGCTATTGGAATTGAAGCAAGTTTATTTCCATTGTGCAGAAGGGCACCTTTTAAACTTTTTTGAGAAGAGCTAATAAAAAGACGCTAGTTGTTCGATTCATATGCTTTTCCTAGACAACCAACCAAGCTGGGAATAACCGAACAGTTCACAAGTTCTCCTTCCTTTGAAAAATATTGTATGAAATGATCTTGTTTTCTGTAACAGTAGAAGGTAGTTGCACTGGATTAAACATTTTCTTTCAATCTTCTTCCTTAAATTCACTTTTTTTTGTTGGAAAGATCCATTGCATACCAAATCATTCAATTGAGATTAAGTCCATAGACATAAAGTAAGTGTGAAGAGATGTTCAATCTGTCTTCTGCTTTGGAATAGACTAAGAACTGATAGTACTATCTGGTAATGCACGAGATAATACTTGATTTGGAACACCTGGTGCATGTGACATGAGCCTCATTGCTCAAAGCTGATTTGGATATTTGATAGTCTTCATGCTTTTGTTATTAAATCCAGATATTGTTTTAAGTTATCATATAAGACTTCTCAACAACTAGGCTAGTTGTTGTAACTTGTAAATTGAACTCTCTATGGACTCTCTCTCTATCTAGCACTAGTTAAGATTCTTATTAGCGTGTGCACATAAGAAAATAATGTAGTAACCCCGTGTTGATGTGGATTTAAATCACATAGAAAATGTTCCAACACAAATTTATCCGAATTATTGCACTATATTTTGGCTACCTTTCTTGTCGTTGATCATAATTACTATGCACATTGGTCCTGAATATGCCTTTATAGCCCCTGCCCATTTCTAATAGTAACAAATTTTTGTATAAAGTTGTTAATTATAAAGTGAATGCCCTATTTTGTGACTATATAAAATTCAAATTTCTTAATAGGATTACAAGACCAAATGACATTGTTACTGAGAACATTAGTGCAATGTAAGTGTTGAAAAGTTCATTAAGTTGACTCTATTTAACTGATTTAATGTTGCAATTAAGGAAGCTGATATTGAAATACCTTTGAACAAAGTTGTTACAATTTATAAGTATTCACATCTTTTATTCTTTTATAAACGTTATATTTACATTGAGCTGTCGTAGTTACCACTGCTGTTTAATAAAAGAAACCATTTTTATAATAATTGTTATATTTGTAACAAACTTATGTCTGTCAATTAAAATAAATTAAATTAAAGTAAACACAGCTTAACATAGAATTATTTATTTTGTGAAATTGAACAACTATGTGTGAATATAAAAAATTATATTAATTTGTTTGTAATGATTACCGTCTACAATCAACTATGTTTCTTCAAGTTTTGGTTAATGTTATTTTATAAAAATTTAGGTAATAACAGTCTTTAATTGTTGACAGGTGTGCTCCTGAAAGCATAACTTTTTTACGTTTTACTTCATCATCAGATGTTTGGGCTTATGGTGTTACACTTTGGGAAATGTTTAGCTATGGTTTTCAGCCTTGGGCTGCCCTTACTGGTCAACAGATTCTGGATGCTATTGATGAACCCAATTTTCAGGTAGGTACAATAATTTAAAATTACATTAACGTTCATTTACAATTCTAGTGTATTTAAAAATATTTTGAATCTTACTTTATGAAAGCCATTTGGTGGCTACTGAATAGGAAAAGGGGTAGTGGAATAAGACAGCCAAAACTGTCCCCAGGGGATAAACATTTTTTGTGTTAAAAATCGTAATTGATGTGTTTAAAAAAACAACAGTTTTTCACAGGATGTAAGTCATTTTACTTGGAGTACTTCATATAAATGGGGGGGGGGGAGTATTTTGCTTCTTTTACGAGTTTTAAATTTTTTCACTTTATTATGCTTATGAATATTGACTTAAATTATCCTTGCAACTTTTTGTAGGCGATAAAGATGTTTTGAGAATTTTTTCAGACATTTATGTCTGTTTTTGACCCTTACAATTAACAAAAGAAAGAGGCGAAAATGGAGAAATATAATTTTGTTGTTTGTTTTTCTAAGACTATCTCACGTTCTGCCAGAGATAATAAAAATGACAAAATACAAATTGTAGCCCTGTAAATTCTCTACAGTTTCCCAAAATTTCAGCCTTTTATCTTACAATTTGTAACCAACAGTTCAATATAAATAAAACAGTAACTCTATAATTTTGCATTTATTTTCTCAAAATTAGATTTGGTTTTATTAATTTTCCTAGTTTTTCTACTGAAGGTGTATTAGGAAATATAATAATGGAAAAAAAATTGTAGAATAATATTATAACCTATATTGTAATTTGAATATTGAACAAATTAAGATTTTAAATAAAATAATAAAAGTTTATAAACAAAATAACGATATTACAATTAATGTTAATGTTGTATTATTTGTAATGTTGTTAAAATATATGTTATGTAGTCACTATGCGATGCACTCACCCATTTTTTTGATTTAGGCAGCAGAATTTGGACTCTCGTTATTTGGTTCTACAGCGCAATGTGCAGATTTACCATGTACCAATAAGGGCTCAATATTTTTACCAGTAAGGGCGTCGACTGTTTTAACATCACCAGATGACAGTGTGTCACACATATCATATCTTCCTCAGACACATCGTAGGGCATAGATCGTTTATCATCTACTTCCATATAGCACAATTCAGAAAGCTGTAAAAAGCAGAAATGCTTGTCAGAATCTCTATCGATATCAGAACAATTATCTCAATCAAGTTACGATGATCCATCTTACACAGTGAAGTCTAAAGAGAAATGGAAATAGAATGAACTGAAATGCTTATGCAGAGAACCGTGGCTACATAAAAACATTGTTTCATTTGCTTTTTAAACACTGAACTAATTAATGTTCCTTCTAAAGCTCATATTCGTTTTTGTAGCGATGCGCATTGGAAATCCCATTTGCGGTACACACTTAATTCGGGAACTGTTGTTTATTGATAATTTGCATAATTTGAAACCATTTTCATTTATGTGTCATGTAGAGAAACAAGAGTTAGCGTTATTATTAAATAATTAAAGCAATGAAAATATCCTGGTACTGTGGCTAAAGTATAAAAACTCATTATTTTTACTTAAAATCTTAATTTGTTCAATATTCAAATTACAACCGGTTATAATATTATTCTTACAATTTTCTTTTTCATTGTTTATCTTTTCTAAAGAACTTAAAACAGGAAAACTACAAATGCCAATAAAAACAACTAATTTTAAGGAAATAAATAAGAAATTATTAAGTTACTGTTTTATTTATATTGAGCTGTTGGGTGCAAATTATAAGATAAAAGGTTGAAATTTTGGGAAACTAGAGAATTTACAGGAATAAAATTTGTATTTAGTCCTTCTTATCTCTGTCAGAACATGAGATATATTTAAAAAACGAAGGAAAAATGTAATTTTTGTCTATTTCCCCTTCTTTTATATTGATTGTAAGTGTCAAAAGCGGAGATAAATGCCTAAAAAAATTCTTGTAACATCTTTATCATCTATAAAAAATTGCAAGAATAATTAACCAATTGTTACTTTCACTGTGTTTTGTCACACAAGTACCTGCGCTACGTACTTTGTACGCAGGCTCATTTTGTTTGGATAATGCGCTCTGTGAGTCCTAAATAGTATTTGGATATAATTGTTATTTAGTTTTATTTGAAATTAATACATATTACAATTTTTATTAATAATAAATTTAGCATATTAGGCCTCAGAACAATTTTTGCATTTGATGACTAAGAATATGGTCCTTGCATGCAAATTTGTTGCATAAGTTATAAATAATTGTAGTATTGCATGTTTTTTCTGTTCTGCAAACGTGACTGAATTTTGGTGGTGGTTGCTGTTGTTCATCGTGACTTCCACTTTTTTATGATCTTGAAGAAATGACTTCATTGCGAATAGTAGTGAGAAAATTTCTGCGCGACGCTCGAACTTTGTTGACCAGTGGTGTTTTATTCCACTTTGTAACCTTGTTTTTGTCAATGAAAAAATCAGTACAGTCTGAATCTTTGCTTGAATTATCACTAGCCTAATCTAGCTCAGAACCTGTCATGTTAACTCTCGGCCACTACAACTTCTTTGGAATCACTTGCGGCATTGCAAATTTCATTTTCTGACGATTCCTCATGTAATAATTCACATATCTGCTTTTCCGATAAGTTATTAATCTCTGTATTGTTCCTAATGTAAAACAAAATGAAATAGTATAATTACATCCATAAATTTAAAAAAATTCCTTGACATCCGTGCGGCGTAGAAAGTACGTCAACAGAACTCCTTCCAATGGAAATACAATTGTTTAGACTGTAGTAAATCTTAAGCAAATTAATATCAAGGAGGATGTAGCTGAATGCCTTCTGCGAGGTTAGGTCAAATGTCAGATTGCGATCTGATGTTATCTGACACCTACGGCAATAACAGATCCAGCTGCATACAAAGTACACCAGTGTGAATAACTAAGGGTGAAAGTCGATTATCATATGTGTAATGTGGTTAAAAAAAATTAAAACATATGTAAGAAGCTAAAAAATACATTTTTTTCCTTTGTACTAAGTACTCTGAGTAAATTGATTTGAATCCGGCAAAAAGTTTTTTTTTATTCAATTATGATTTTCAACACTAAAAATGTGGGCAGTTTGGTTTATCTTATTTCACTACCCTTTTTTTATACAAGTCTTATGGCTAAAAGGTTTTATAAAGAAAAGGGTGGTTGATGTGGTGACTGTTTGAGCAGGTATCACACTATGTATTTATTTACAAAACTAAACAAATTTAAATATAGTAATTTAAATTTGTTTGGTTAGATTGTTCCAAATCATTTTTGTTTTTGCATGTGCTGTTCGTGATACGCTTGACTCATACACAACTTGTACATGATGCCTTCCTTTTTCTCTACTTGTTCCATCAATACTATTCCATTATTTCCTAGGTATACAAATGATGTTGTATTCGGTGTGAATGGAAAGTTCCCATTATAACTTTACAATCAATATGAATTTCAGATTTCATTAATTTGATTAGAGATTTGAACATACTATATTTGTTACGTGTATTATGGTTTTTAGGTTTTCCTTGAAGTGAGTGGCCCAGACAGTTGTTAACAATTGTGGTCATTTGAAAGGGATTCATTTATATTTTATTTGAAAAATTTCAAATGATTCGGATTACTAGTTTTTTCCCCAAATAGCACACATTTATTTTATTATGAGTTTACTAATTTTAACCCTCCATTACTCGCATGCCGATTGAGAGTCCGCTCTCATCTATTTTTATGATTCATTATCGGTTACCGTGAGGTATTGAGTTGCGGCTTCCTGTATCTTCCTCAGCCATGATGACTCATTGATAGGTGTTAAAAAACCTTTCACAATCATTGCAGAACTTGCTCACAGTGATATTTAGCAGTGCGGAGCATCATTCTGTGCGCATGTGTTCATGTTATAAGTTCTATTCTCATGGTTCTTTTTTGTGTTACTATTTAAGCATTGTGTTTTATTATTTAAGCTAAGCAAAATATTTATGCATTTTTCTAATAATTCATTGATGATTAACTATCAGATAAGTACACAAATATTTCAATTTTAATAATTGTATAAAATCACACATTATTTGCATAACAACATTTCCAACATTGTGGCAGGTTTATGGTTCAATTAATTATAAATATTGACAGTTATTCAATAAAAACTCCACCTAAAATATTTCCTATTCTAAACGGTTCAAGGTACTGAGATAAAAAAAAATCACTAAATTCACGTCATAAAGGCTCATCATTACTATCTTTTTGACAGCATTTTTTATTTGAAATACTATGAACTAACTTCATTTTTTAAAAGCAACAGTGTTATTATTATTAGTTTCATCATAATTTTCTCTATTTTCTTATTTGCTATTAGTTTGCCTCAGACAAATGTGTTATCACTAGAGACCGGAAAAATATGTACATAAATATGTAATGAAAACAGTAAGAATATGTAATAAATATGTAAAACTGGATATAATGTGTAATATTAAAATACTCTAATTATAAAACTCCTTTACATTATACAAAATTACATTTATAGAAAAATTCCTATAGAAATTTTAAAATCAATGCAAACGTTTTAGAAATCATTTGGAAAGCACAGGTTGATGTACACTTGCACCATACAACTTTCCCATCAGTAATAAAACCTTCACAAATTGCTATCTAGGAATGTAGTTTAGCAAACTAGACACAATAGAAGCCATCGTACAAACAGGCGAATTTTACGACCAGCAAACAATCACCTCAGCATGGAATATTCTCATCAAACTGTTACATGATGGCGATCGCCAAAGTTTCTTGGAAATTAAGGTTAAAGGTTGTCAAACATAGTGTCAATGATATTTTTCACACCAAAAGTGAGAATGATTTGAGGCTGATGCGCACTTCCCGCTACTGAGATAACTGAGGCAAGCGCATTGGACTGTGAGCATATCCAACCACGTCGTCACGAAGCGTACCTCAAGTAGAGTACGCAGTAGCATGCAGTAATAATGTGGGAAAAAATGCTATTTTTTAAAAAAATACTTCTTTTCATAAAAATATGTATGAAAATTGATAAAATAAAAAGAAATGTTGAGAAAATAGTGAAATATGTAAAATATGTAACATAGGGCCAAATATGTAAAAATATGTAACGAAAATATTGGATATTGTGTTAGGACTGCGACAATTCGCCAAGATTAAAATTTTGAGAACGGTAAGTAGAAAGACAAAAAATATGTAATTGCATAAAAATCTGGTCTCTAGTTATCACAAGTCATCAAAAAATTTTTAATTAAATGTGTATTAATCTAATAAAAATATTAAAAAATTCCAACAATTGAGTGATATTATTGCAAGGCAAGGCTTATTTGATATTCACAAAAAATACTGTAAAAGTACACTAAAAAATTTGAAAGATGAGAGGATTAAGTTTGCGGACTCTCAGTCTGCGCGTGTGTACTCGTGTCACAAATGCAACGCGTGTAATGGAGGATAAAGTACTCAGAATTGTGAGTAATAAAAAACTGCTGTACAATTCCTGAAATTGCAAATATTTGTTATCTCTATGTTTCAATCAATTTTCATATGAATGTGAGACAAACAATACCATATTTAAGTGAATACAAGATAAGGTTTTTTTCTAAATATCTCATTTGAAAAATACAGGTTTGTCTTATATTCCCAGTTAAGCCTCTGCTGTTAGGATTTGTGTTTTAACTTTGCCTTTCCACCTCAAGAAACTTGAAAATGATAATGTAACAATAATCTGCAAAGAAGGTAAAAATATCACGTTTATCTATAATGCCTATGTAATTGTATTCTCCACTGAATTCTTGGCATCCACTGCAAATTTGCTGGGCAATTCAGACCGATCTTGTTGAAAAGGCTTGGAAAGAGAGAATCTCAACTGAATGGCATTGCTTCGAGTGAAACATAGTGTTAAAATGATAAAAAATTGTTGCTGAGATTTTTCTTTTTTTACATGATGTGCGTTACATGATCAAGGAGGCTGCACGGTATCTTGGTTTGACACTCGGCATTCAAATCCGTGTTTTGCAAGAGGTAGAAGTAAAGAAAAAACATATTAATGGAAATATGTACCCTTTCTTCATCCAATCACAGAAAAGAGTGATAAATAAATATTTTCTAAGCAAAAACTTCCTAACGGAAACTTGCTTCCACATCCAACGTTGCCTGTGAAACAGAGGAAGAGCGATAAAAAAGTTCGCAGTTCACAACTGGATCACACAAACATTAAGTAGTGTGAATTTCCAGTATATTCTGTTAAAGAATTGAAAGAACTAAAGAATCTAAGGTCAAGAATAAGAGCAAGTCAGGCAGAAAATGTGGTGGCACAGAGATGAATGTTCTTAGCTGGCATCATTTGAAAGACTAAGATTGCAAATTCAACATACAAAACTTCCAGAGAAGCCTAGAGAGTCGTAGTGGTCACAGTACAGGATAAGGAACTAAAAGGAAATAGTGATACATATAAAGATGAAGAGGGTAGTGATATAAATCATGATTATGATGATTTTAAGAAACAAGAAAATAGTGTTAGGTATGTAAGTAACACTATTATCATCCACAAGACAACTTTCTAGTCAATAAGACAATTTGCTATTTTATTTTGACTAAGAAGTCAGAAGTAGTAAGAATGGTCAAAAATTTAAAATATTCTCATGAGGCCTGTCAAAATCAGAGGGTTGTCTTATATTCAGAGTTGACTTACAAGTGGTCATTAGTCCCGTAAGTGTAGTGCGTGTTTTTTCCTTGGGAGGTTTCCTTTTCCAAGCTGGATGGCGAGATCTGGCTCCGACCTACCTTTGACCAGTGGGGTTCCCCCTCAACCAGGTATCTCCCACCAGGGTGGCACTGCCCCAGCCAGGACTTGCTCTAAGCTCTTGACTGGTCTCCTGACATGTGTGGTAATGTAGTGCATGTTAGTATAAGTGTGTGAGTAAGGGGTGAGGATTGGAAAAGGAAGAAGAAGGAAAGATCGTGTAGTCAGTGGCCCATCTGTTAGGGTCTGTTCCGGCATTCGCCTGATGTTGATTGCAGAAACCATGGAAAACTACTGATCAGAGCAGCTGGCCACTAGAATTCTCCTCCAGACAGCGACTGAATTCGACCTAGCTGACAAGCTAGTGTCGAAAATCCTGCTGCTGTCAGGACTCGAACCTAGGATCTCCCGGTCAGATGAACTGTAGTGACATCAGTTGATGCACTGAGCCATCTCTCCCAGTTTTTGCACATCATAATTCTTTCTGGTTGTTGGAATATAATTTGTTTCAATACTGTGGTTCTTCTTTGTGACCTGCTTTTAAATGGTATGTATTTATGTCTCAAATTTTTTATTAGATTTACAATTTCCCCCCCTTTCTTTCAGAGATTAGAGCAGCCTGAATGTGCCCCAAAAGAGTACTATGGTATCATGTTGAAATGTTGGCAGCATGATCCCAACAAGAGACCTCGATTTGCTGATTTATTGAATTTACTGCCTGAGGTATGATAATATATGAAAATATTGCACATACAAGCCATAGTTTGTAAGTTCATAACATAATTGCTAAAATGAATTTCTCTAGGCTTGTTTCCAAATTTCATATTATCAGAAAATGGTGAGGATAATGCTTTGTATTTTTTACATCCAAACTTTTTGCATTACTATTTTAATAAATCTTTTCTCATTCTATTAACATTTATTTAAGTATATTACATAAATTTGAATATCAATTAGAGAACACAATTAAAAATAATATTGAAATTTAAACTCTCCTACAATAAATTGCAAAACGTAGTGGTTCTAAAGCAGCATGTACTTTCTCCCCATACTTTCATGTAAAATTATGCGAAAAGTACTCAAATTTTGTAAAAATTGTGCATGACCTTACTTCAAAGTAAGGAACAGATTTCATTAAGGGAAAAATCTCTATCTTTAATATTTAAGTTGTAGGAAGACTTGAAAATATTTCAAATTTTTGCAATTTTCGAAAAATCAGTTTTTAACGTAAATGAGACCTGCAGCTTTCTCTTAAACGTCCTTCACACTATCCAATAACAAAATTTAATCAAAAACAATGGAGCCATTTTTTTGAAAATATCCCAGGTGCTTCAGGTAAAGTACTCCCCAAAATGAAAATATCAGTTTCAAATTCAAAGGGTTGCGACATTATTCATATCAATTGGGGAATATCAATTTTGCAGAAAAGTGTCTGAATGGTATAGCCCCTAGCTTTGTTAAGAAAGGGAGGGGCGTTTATGTCATTTGATTTTTTGGTATGAAGGATCCCCAAAACATGGATTCTGGCCACACCATGTGTTAGAGGATATTTTTTCTAAATTTAGCAATTGGATTAGTCTACTTTTTTGTTACTTTTCTGTACTTAAAGGGACTATTTGGAAAAATTAACACCAGAACTTGTGCATTGTAAAATGTACAGTAGAGACACCTTTACTCTCACATTTTTCTCTCACAACTCTACAAACCATTAAGGTAATCTCTATTTCTGCTATAACAATGAAGAAGTATTAACAAATGAATATCTAGAAGGAATTCACTACTGAAGCGCAATATATGACATTGATGCAACAAGCATAACTATGAAAAATGTTACATTGTACTTCTTACAACAGCATGAGTGCTTGAAGGTTAAGGGTTAAATGTGTTTAATTTTAATTGAGCTTTGTTTAATCAGGTAGTAATTAAAACGATAATTAAAACAAATTCTATTATTAGTTCCTCTTTCAAATGTATGTGTCGGCCATTGCAGATCTTTTAGAAGAATTATTCGATTTGTTGAATTTGCAGTGTAAACCGGAACAAGTACAAGCTGTTCAGGATTCTATTGAAGATGGAAGTAAACCCAAAAGAGATCAACTGACATACTCTGTAGGAGAAGTTATCACAGTATTGGACAAAGGGTGAGTATTTTTAACATAAAAGGTGGCGTGATTTAAATTAAATTATTTTGTAAATATATGATTGATTTAAGTCAAAGCTTTCCATAGCAAATTTTTACAAGAATCTGTTTCTTCATCTTGTGATGCAAAACACTTTTAAAATTAGTCTGTAAGGAAGATGTGGAGTGCGTAGTAACACTACTGGGTAATGCTATATATAATGTTGAATTAATGTTGTTGTCTTGCATGATGCTACTTTCACCTTACATTTATATTATAGAGTTGGAAAAAGAAGTCATTACTTGATCATGCATGTATCACTTGCTAAGTAGTGCTGCAGTTGTGCGACTTGTGACTTGCATCTTGTGACTTGTGACTTCCGACTTGTGACAACTTACATAAGTACTGAAGCATTCAGAGATAAATTTAACTTCACACTTGATCACAGAAGCATAATTAGCAGCATGTTTGTCAAATGAAGCAGGAGTGGTATTGTTTGGGAAAGAAATATTGCATTGTAATACTTCCACCAGCTGTAACAAAAGTTCAGCTTGTAAGGTCTGTAATCCATGAAAAAATGACCAGACAGCAATAGACTTATGACAACTCAGTCACAAGAATTCAGAGATAAGAACAGAGCCAGGATCCATTCAATAACTAGTAGTGCTACAGAATGGCACAGTCTTTCCCATATTAGTTTTCTATTTCCTTGGGTCTGGGCTAGCTATTCAGAATTGCTACATACTTGTGCCAGCGGCCATCTGTCGCCGCCCAAAGTACAGTTTTTTTGAGATTTTCTTAATTTTTCGGTTTCCTGATGGTAGAATGAAAATATTAATTTTAGAATATTCAAGAACAGTAAAACCTCATCCCAAATGGCAATTTTCTTCGAAAAATTTGGAACCGTTTTTAAGAAAATGGCGTTTAAGCGCTACTAAAAATGCGAAATTTGAAGCTCTTTTTCACAAAAAATTTTTGAGTTTTCAAAACACTTCATTTGAAGTCTTTTGAAGCACTTTAACTTACAATACAATAGTGGTTACAAATTACTGGTAATGTTAAAGATGCGAGAGATCTTTCAAATATATTACATTTCTGTACTTTTTGAAAAAAAAAAATCCCAAAATTGAACTTTACAAAACGAAACGAAACAAAAATCGAATCGAAACGAAACGAAACAAAAATCGAATCGAAACGAAACGAAACAAAAATCGAATCGAAACGAAACGAAACAAAAATCGAATCGAAACGAAACGAAACAAAAATCGAATCGAAACGAAACGAAACAAAAATCGAATCGAAACGAAACGAAACAAAAATCGAATCGAAACGAAACGAAACAAAAATCGAATCGAAACGAAACGAAACAAAAATCGAATCGAAACGAAACGAAACAAAAATCGAAACGAAACGAAACGAAACAAAAATCGAAACGAAACGAAACGAAACAAAAATCGAAACGAAACGAAACGAAACGAAACGAAACAAAAATCGAAACGAAACGAAATAACCCTGGAGGGTGATGACACAATTGTGGCTTCATATACGGATTCATCATGTCGAGAAACATAGAGAAACATGTATCAAGTTTTTGGGTCTTACAAAGCCCAAAATGAAAAAAAAAAAAAAAATATTTTAAAGAAAAAATAAAAAAAAAGAAAGAAAAAACAACTGGAGTTTAGTGACATCAATCTGGTTTCAGATTTTTATTCAGTGCATCGACATACTTAGTGATACTTGTTTCAAGTCTTTGGGTCTGACAACAACCCCCCAAAACAAAAAATGCAATGTCACAGTGGTTTTTCGGAACAAAAAATACTAGAGGGTGGTGGCCCAATTCTGGCTACTGATTTGGATTCAGAACGTCAAAATACATGAAGAAACGTGTCAAGTCTTTATGCCTTTTTTTGTGTGTCTATGAAATGAAAATATTGTTTATCATACCTTTTTGAATATTATGTTTCAGCCCTTTGCCAAATGTAAACAATTGTTGGAAAGGTGTGTTGAACAGTGGTAAAACTGGACTTTTCAATCCAGCTCATACAGTTGCATATTTAGGATCTAACTTGCCTTCAACTAAACCAGGTGAAATTGTTCGTGGAGGTAAGTTGTAAGTATAAAGGAAAAACACCAAATGAATATAAACTTTTCCAACTTCAAGTAATAATTATTATTGATCTTGCAGATGGCAAAAATACCTATTCTTCTCGGCGGCGGCTGCGCCCTGATATGATATCATCTCCCCAAGGTGATTTAAAACACACTGGTCATGTGGGTCTTGATGGAGCTTATTTTGGAGATATCTCATTTTTAGGTGGCAAGGTATTTTTCAAACAGATATTTCAGCTTCATATTTCAGAATTTGGAAGGTATTATGATTATTTGTTGAGCAATTAAGACTACAATTAATTGATCATGTCTGTCTTCAGCAATATCACCATCTCCCACACCAAATAGTTACACCCTACAAACCTCAGGATGACACTGGTCCTCCAGAGACGGAACATGGACCTTTAATTCGGACTTCATCTGTGGCATCTGATCGTGCACCTCTTATTTCTGGAGAGCCAAGTAAAGCAGGAGTATCTGGAGGTAAATATTTGCAAGATTTTGTGTGTGTTCTTAATTCTGTTTTTAAGAAAACCCTGTTTTTAATCACAAACTGTATTCTTTTTGAGTAATAATAATTAATTTGTCTCTAGAGAGTACAACCTCTGAAAGCACAAAAGCAACAAAGTTCTTACTAGATCATGAATATCATGAGATAAGTGATGAAGAGACAACTGTTGACAGCCCACGTTTTGAGGTGAGATTTTTTTATGAAATTATTCAACAAACAAAGGACTCGAGCATAAAATATGATAATTCTCAAAATTGTAGTTTTTTGTGTTTCTATATTTGGTTACTGTCATCTGTTGGGCATGTGGTTGTCATTTCTAGGAAAACCACATAAACCAAAATGTTCATTTGCTAATATCTTAAAACCAATCAACATTTTGGTTTAGGTATGAACGTATGTTTGATGTGTGAACCCTTCGTGTTCGGAGTTGCTGTGAAATTTTCTAGTAAATTGTTGCTTATTACAAGGGGATAGATTTTGATGATCTATAACATTGCCAAAAATTATCAATAAAATTCTTCTAAAATTTTGGATATGCTGCTGATGAAATCGAGGCTGCTTCCTTATGTTAAAGTGAACTCAGCTTGCAAACTTTTTGTTTGGACTGTTCTTTAAAACAAAATCTTTGCAAAGACAAAGTGAAATTGGTCTAATTGACAATGGTGCCGATAGATTAGAGTACTCACAACGGCTACCATTACAATATGAGTGAAGAAATCAAATAGGCTACTCAGGAATTTTGTGGTGAACATTTGTTGCATTTTGTAAATATTGTATGAAGTAAGTATCATTAAAATGATATTAAATCAGCGAAAAATGCATTAAAAGTGATGTAAAAGGTAAAAAAATGACTTTGTGATAATTGATGATAAATGCAAAAAAAGGACTTATAAAAATGGGTCATTTCCTTTTGTCATAACATAAAATGAATTTCTATACAAAATGGCATTCTTCTAAAGTGAAAAGAAAAACTAGTGGTGCTACAGAATGGCACAGACTTTCCTGTATTAGCTTCCTATTTCCTTGGGTCTGGGCTAGTTATTTGGAATTGCCACATACTCTAGCCAGCTGCCATCTATCGCCACCCAAAGTACATTTTTTTGACATTTTCTTAATTTTTCTGTTTCCTAATGGTAGAACGAAAATATTAATTTTAGAGTATTAAAGAACACAAAAGCTTCGTCCTAAATGGCAATTTAAAAAAAAATTTTAGCTGTTTTTAAGAAAATGGCGTTTACGCACCTCTAAAAATGCGAAATTTGAAGCACTTTTTCACAGAAAATTTTTGAGTTTTCAAAAATCTTTATTTAAAGTCATTTAAAGCACTTACACTAACAATTATAATAATGTTTACAAATTGCTGGTAATGTGCATAATAAAGATGTGAGAGATCTTTCAAAAAAATTACATTTGTGTAATTTTTGAAAAAACAAATTACCCAAAATGAACTTTATGTCATATTAAAGAGTGCAATTAGCACTATCCGTTTCAAAAGTTTGAAAAAAAAATTGGAGCCATTTATGAGAAAATGGCGTTTGAGCGTTTGTGAAAATGCAATTTGAGCTAGTTTTCACAAAAAACGGTTGAGTTCTCAAGAAACTTTACTTAATATTATTTAAAGCATATGTACTTAAAGTATACTAATGTGAACAAATCGGCGCTAATGTAAATATTAACAACATGGGAGACCTGCCAAAAATATTACTTTTCTGTAATTTTTGAAAAAACAAAAGAATAGAGTGAAGATTGTGAGTAGATTATTATTCCTAAGTACTGGTTACCAGCCCACAGCTAAGTAGGCAGACTTTGGGGCTGCCGACTTCAAGCATTCTGCCCTGCTTTTTTTTCTGTCGGGGACTCTCCCCTAGATGGTTGCCTTCACTTCGGCTATGGGTTCCATCTACCCCTCAAGGTGCCTCACGCCATCTTCGCTAAAGATCTTTGCCGATCCTCTTCAGATGTTGGTGATTTCTTCCGGCGTTGAGGTCCTCTTCTGGAGCAGTACCTTTGTCTGACCCCTCCCCGTCGACCTGTCCGGCAAGGGAGGCCCTACCAGTAGCTTCGCTACCGCTGGCATAGCTCTCAGGTTCACGGCGGTACACAAGCTTCATCACCAACGTCAAGGTCTTGTACTCCCTAGGTGGATATTGATAAAAAATTTGATAAAAATTGATAAAAAATTAGCAAGATTTCAATCCATCTGTGGGACCATACACAGAACTCTTAAAAACAAGACCCGAAAAGACACCAGAATAAAATTTTACAAAACATTAGCTCTCCCGATATTGCTTTATGGCAGTGAATGCTGGGTTCTAACGCAGAAAAGAATAAGCAAAATTCAGAGCTCAGAGATGAAGTTCCTTCGAAGACCAAAAGGCTGCATCTTAGAAGACCAGATAAGTAATGAAGAAATCAGGAGAGAATTGAAAGTGAATAGCGCAAACAACATAATGGAATTAAACAGGAAAAAGTGGCTGCAGCACTTAGAAAGAATGGAAGAAACAAGACTGCCAAGATTAGCATATTTCTACAAACCGAGAGGGAAAAGAGATGTGGGAAGACCCACGAAAAGATGGAAAGATACAGTGGAGACGGAACAGGCGTAAGCCTAACCCGTGAAGTGTAGAAGAAGAAGAAGACAAAAGAATAGAGCAATATGGTGTTTATGCCATCTCATAGAGTAAATTAGGCACTATCCTTACCAAAAGTTTAAAGAAAAAAATGGAAAATATGGTTATTTCGTTCTTTTCAAAAATTTTGTTATATCAGTTATTTTACACCGTTTTCAACATCCTGATTTCTTACTCAGTCATTCCTGGTCTTTTCTACTATGGTATTGATCGCAGTGTGTTCATTTCTACTGATCGGTATAGATGTTTTGTTTTCTCCGTATCATCCCAGGTTTCAGCTCCATTTGTCAGAACTGGTCTTACTGTTGTCTTGTAGATTTTAACTTTACCTTCTATGGTAAGGTATTTATTTTTTCAAGTTACATCTCTTAAGTGGCATACGCGAGCACCTCTCACGGCCTGCTCCCTTGCTTCTTGCATGTATGGTAGTCACTGGAGATTTCTTGCTCAGTGAGTTTGCATTCTATTTCCAATTTGCATCTTACGAGCTCCTTGGATATTACTGTCAATTTGTTTTTTCTGTTGAAAGTATTGTATTAAATAATTTTCCTGTCATTATGAATTTATAAAATAGTCTCTGCAGATTATCTTCAGTCTGCTATAAGCACTGTGTCACCTGAGTGACAGACTATGTTTATGTGATTTTTAAGTATCATGTAACCTTCCTTTGTTTTGATGCTGTCAATTAGTTTATCTATTACCAAGTTCAAGAGGAGGAGACTGCCAGAGGCGTTCGGTTTTCAGATAAATCGCAGTGTGGAGGCATTTGCCCCCAGTGAGGGGATTATCACAAGCCACAGCTTGCAAAGTGAGGCTTTCGCCACAGGAGGAGAGGCTAGGGGCAACGCGAAGATTTAGCATGCTGGGGTACTCTGTGTCAGGCTGGGGCAACTTACCTTAGGGATTTGCAGTGCAATGGAGTGCAGTGGTAGTTTCCATAAGAGGGTAAATATTGTACAGTAAATGTAAATAAATCTGTGCATAAAAACTCTGTGTTTGTATTTCACTCATATCACAATGACGTCACAGTATCCTACACTCGCGCACACACTCTATAGTCACATACAAAACAAAACACACACTCCTACATGTGCAGCTGCTATGTGGAATGTATTCTTGGAATTCAGCATGTGCTTGTTATTGAGACTGTTTTCAAGAAATATTCTGCTGGCCAAAATCTCACAGCATCAGCGTGGACCCTTTTCCTGTAGTCAGGATTGCAGTTGAATCCTTCCCAACCATCATGGCATCTAGCTCATATAAGTTCCCATGTATTCCCAGAGTTGCTACCACTAGACCCAAACTCACTTGACCCTAAAGGAGGTATGTTTTTACTTAAAGAGGAGTGTGAATCACAAAATAGTGAGTTTAAACTGCCTTGCGAAGGCTATGATATCTGTAGGCCACTTGTTATTGCTGGTATAGGAAGTGTTATTCTCTCAGGACTGTTTCTTCAGCAGTCAACAGACTACATTAATGTTTGCTTCTCTCCTGTAACTGCAATGATACTGTAAGTTGAAAGTAATGCCAAAGATTGAGAAACAGCTTCAACAAATACATTGTAGAATTTGGATATGTTTTTACCACTCAAAGAAATTTCATCAACAGGCAGGGTGTTTCTATCATTTTTTAAAATTCTGCTTCGAAGTATGTGGTTTTCAAGGGGATAAAAAAAAATGTCAAAAATATTGCATAAGCTCTTATATAACCATAATTATTACACAGAAACATGTTTTATTTTTCTATTATTTTATTGGCATCAACAGTGATATAAAAATAGGTATACAAATTTTGGGATATGGCTGTGTTTAGGCTGTATAATTTGGCAAATTCACATCAGCCATCTTCCAATTGCAACTTTTACATATTGTGACAGATGGATTATTTTTGTAAATACTTGAAACCCTACTGACCCAAGACAAATGAGCAGTGCTCGACTAAACCTCCCAGTTTCCTCAGCACAAACCTTGAAACATGGAAACGAATGTCGTTCGGGCTTCCTTGACCAAGCAAAGGCATGCTTGCCCAAACAGCGGTTGGTCGTAGTCTAAAAGGTGTTAAATACCCATCTGTAAATATTGTTCTCCACAGTTTTGTATTATTTTAGTTGCATATATTGTAGACTACGCATTATTGATAAAAATGAAGTAAGTAAAAAAAGTAAATAAATTCATTTACATTTTTGGGATGTTTAAATTCCACATCAGTCATCAGAATGACGGACCTTTAGGTAAACCCAATTCTCAAGCTCTCTGATATAAGAGAAATAAAATTAATTAATTGCAGTTAGTTTGTATAAAGTAGTTATAAACAGTAGCAGCACAAAGTGCTTGTAATTGTCAGTTATCAATCGTGTATGCGTTACTAATTAAATTGATTGATCTTGTTTTATTATTTTTTTAAATATTTTTCCATAAATTATTAAACCTTTGCAGAATTCCTTTGACTTTGGGCCAAGTCTTCTGGATGAAATGGATGCTGTTTTTCGTTCTCTGGGCACCTCGGTGCCTCCTGCTTCACCAGGGCCTCCTCCATCACCTGCTTCTCCTTTGGATGAAGCTATCAATGTACGGAATGAGTTACGAGAAATGGCTGCAAAAGTAACTGGAAAGAAGAAGCAAGCTACGGTAAAGATTTACAATTGCTTAAATTGTAAATTCAATATTTACTTTATTCTTAGAACTTACAAATCATGAGAGCCTCATGATGTATGAAAAATGGGATCGTTATCTTTTGTTTGTGTGCTTCTTTAAATTTCAAAAAAAGTTTACTTTTCAATTCTTATTCTATTGTATATTATTTTTAAAAGTAAATGTCAGGTTCAGTCTTGAACCTCTCCGTCTCTTTGTCTGTGTCTGTCTGTCTGTCTGTCTCTTTCTCCCTCTTAACACTAGAACGACGGGAGTTGGTTGCCTACCTAGAACGACGGCCACCGGTCAATTGACCGGTTGGATTTTTTTAATGCTTGTGACGTTGTCTAGGTATTGCGATGTGCCTTATTACTATTTTAAAATATTATAGTTGTTTTTAAAGTATATTGTATCCCTAAAAATTTGTTTTCTTTTGAGTTTGGTCTTACTTGTGACTTTTTGCTCGTTCAAATCGGTAAGAAAAACGTTAATCATGACATTTTATGGAAATTTTTAGTTTTATTGCCGTAAAAGTAAATTAAATTAGGGTTTTAAATACAAAAACATTTAAAAAACATTTCAAACACAATTTTTACAATACTTTGAATGAACTATAAGAAGAATATACCGCCAAAACCGATAGTGGTATAAATATGGCTAATCAGAAGAACAGGTCAAAGTTTGCAAGTAAGTGCATGATAACGATGTATAAACGCAGTAAAAATATATTTTTAAAAAACAGATAAGTTAGAGCATAAAATAAGAAACTTACCAGGAATAGAATGGTCAAATTCCTGTATCGTCGAGTCACATTCGCTGCTTGATGTATCACTGTACGAATGTGATTCTAGCGGAATAAATTCAATATTGCTCTCTACGTCAGTTGACTCACGACTATCAGACTCATTTTCAGACTGATCCGAAGGAATATTCCGCAGCTCTTCAAGATTTTGAGCTGGCGTCAGAAAACGTTTCTCGACATGCCGCAACTCTTTTGGACTGTAGAACACCACACACAATACCACTATAATAATAGAGATCCGCCACAACCTGTCCCTTTTTTGAACGGTACTACGTGTAGTATTCTTGCCTGATGCGAACATTGTAACGCGACGCAGCGACAAGTTCAAACACGCATCTACATCAGTACCGAAAATCCTTAAGGCCGGCGAGCAAGTACCAATATTAGAAACAATGCGTAGGTATAAAAATGCAGACTTGGGCCTGCATTCATGTTGCTTTGCGGCGGTTTACAATCACAAAAAATGATAAGAAATGTGAATAGCTATTGAGAATAAAAATCAAATTTTGGGTTGAACATTACTCAACAAATTATTTATAAGGTTCAAAACTGATAAAAAGAAAAAACTAACGTCATGAATGTCAGTAACGCACACAAAAATGCTAAAACTATACACCGGTCAATTGACCGGGAGCCGTCGTTTTAGGTAGGCTCGCTTGTTTCTCCAGCACCACACAACTTTTTTTCCATACAAATTTATAATATTTCTCTGGAGTCTAAAATAATAAAAGTCACGTAATATCAAACTCATACATATACTAGTTTCCCAAATACAGCAGCTCAAAACTCCCAACTGGTCAATTGACCGGTGACCGTCGTTCTAGTGTTAAAGTAGTCATTAATTACTATAATATGATTTAACAGACCATTACTTACATGCAGTCATCTGATGATGAATAATTTTTATTTCAGTTGATTAAGTTTTTAGATTTACTCTTTCAATTACTGTTTGTATAAATCTATGATTGGCACCGCAAATTTCTGAACTTTGTCTCTCTCTTGTTCTCTTTCTCCATTGTTCACTTTCTCTTTTTTTCTGTCGTTCTTTCTCTCTCTCTGTTGTTTTCTTCTTTTTCTCTCGTTTGTTCTCTTTTTCTCTCTCTGTCGTTCTCTTCTTTTTCTCTCTGTTGTTCTCTTCTTTTTCTCTCTCGTTCGTTCTCTTCTTTTTCTCTCGTTCGTTCTCTTCTTTTCTCTCTCGTTCGTTCTCTTCTTTTCTCTCTCGTTTGTTCTCTTCTTTTTCTCTCTCGTTCGTTCTCTTCTTTTTCTCTCTCGTTCGTTCTCTTCCTTTTTCTCTCTCGTTCGTCCTCTTCTTTTTCTCTCTCGTTCGTTCTCTTCTTTTTCTCTCTCGTTCGTTCTCTTCTTTTTCTCTCTCGTTCGTTCTCTTCTTTTTCTCTCTCGTTCGTTCTCTTCCTTTTTCTCTCTCGTTCGTTCTCTTCCTTTTTCTCTCTCGTTCGTTCTCTTCTTTTCTCTCTCGTTCGTTCTCTTCTTTTTCTCTCTCGTTCGTTCTCTTCTTTTTCTCTCTCGTTCGTTCTCTTCTTTTTCTCTCTCGTTCGTTCTCTTCTTTTTCTCTCTCGTTCGTTCTCTTCTTTTTCTCTCTCGTTCGTTCTCTTCTTTTTCTCTCTCGTTCGTTCTCTTCTTTTTCTCTCTCGTTCGTTCTCTTCTTTTTCTCTCTCGTTCGTTCTCTTCTTTTTCTCTCTCGTTCGTTCTCTTCTTTTCTCTCTCGTTCGTTCTCTTCTTTTTCTCTCTCGTTCGTTCTCTTCTTTTTCTCTCTCGTTCGTTCTCTTCTTTTTCTCTCTCGTTCGTTCTCTTCTTTTTCTCTCTCGTTCGTTCTCTTCTTTTTCTCTCTCGTTCGTTCTCTTCTTTTTCTCTCTCGTTCGTTCTCTTCTTTTCTCTCACGTTCGTTCTCTTCTTTTTCTCTCACGTTCGTTCTCTTCTTTTTCTCTCACGTTCGTTCTCTTCTTTTTCTCTCACGTTCGTTCTCTTCTTTTTCTCTCTCGTTCGTTCTCTTCTTTTTCTCTCGTTCGTTCTCTTCTTTTTCTCTCTCGTTCGTTCTCTTCTTTTTCTCTCTCATTCGTTCTCTTCTTTTTCTCTCTCGTCCATTCTCCTTTTTCTCTCTCTCGTTCTTTTTCCCCTCTCTCTCTGTCTTTCTCTTTTTCATTCTCTCTGTCTTTCTCTTTTTCATTCTCTCTTTGTCTTTCTCTTTTTCTTTCTCTGTCTTTCTCTTTTTCTTTCTCTCTGTCATTCTCTTTTTCTCTTTCTCTCTGTCATTCTCTTTTTCTCTTTCTGTCATTCTCTTTCTCTCTGTCATTCTCTTCTCTCTGTCATTCTCTTTTTCTCTTTCTCTCCCTCTCTGTCACTCTCTTTTTCTCTTTCCCTCCCTCTCTATCATTCTCTTTTTCTCTTTCTCTCCCTCTGTCACTCTTTTTCTCTCCCTCTCTGTCATTCTCTTTTTCTCTTTCTCTCCCTCTCTGTTATTCTTTTTCTTTCTCTCGTTCTCTTTCTCTCTCTCTGTCGTTCTCTTTTTCTTTCTCCCTCTCTCGTTCTCTTTTTCTCTGTCGTTCTCTTCTTCTCTTTCTCTCTCTCGTTCTTTTTTCTCTTTCTCTCTCTGTCGTTCTCGTTCTCTCTTTCTCTCTCTGTCGTTCTCGTACTCTTTTTCTCTTTCTCTCTCTGTCGTTCTCGTACTCTTTTTCTCTTTCTCTCTCAGTCGTTCTCGTTCTTTTTCTCTTTCTCTCTCAGTCGTTCTCGTTCTCTTTTTCTCTTTCTCTCTCAGTCGTTCTCGTTCTCTTTTTCTCTTTCTCTCTCAGTCGTTCTCGTTCTCTTTTTCTCTTTCTCTCTCAGTCGTTCTTGTTCTCTTTTTCTCTTTCTCTCTCAGTCGTTCTCGTTCTCTTTTTCTCTTTCTCTCTCAGTCGTTCTCTTTCTCTTTTTCTCTTTCTCTCTCAGTCGTTCTCGTTCTCTTTTTCTATTTCACACTGTCGTTCTCGTTCTCTCTGTCGTTCTCGTTCTCTCTCTCTGTCGTTCTCGTTCTCTCTCTCTGTCGTTCTCTCTCTCTCTGTCGTTCTCGTTCTCTCTCTCTGTCGTTCTCGTTCTCTCTCTCTGTCGTTCTCGTTCTCTCTCTCTCTGTCGTTCTCGTTCTCTCTCTCTCTGTCGTTCTCGTTCTCTCTCTCTCTGTCGTTCTCGTTCTCTCTCTCTCTGTCGTTCTCGTTCTCTCTCTCTCTGTCGTTCTCGTTCTCTCTCTCTGTCGTTCTCGTTCTCACTCTCTGTCGTTCTCGTTCTCTCTCTGTCGTTCTCGTTCTCTCTCTGTCGTTCTCGTTCTCTCTCTCTGTCGTTCTCGTTCTCTCTCTCTGTCGTTCTCGTTCTCTCTCTCTGTCGTTCTCGTTCTCTCTCTCTGTCGTTCTCGTTCTCTCTCTCTGTCGTTCTCGTTCTCTCTCTCTGTCGTTCTCGTTCTCTCTCTGTCGTTCTCGTTCTCTCTCTGTCGTTCTCGTTCTCTCTCTGTCGTTCTCGTTCTCTCTCTCTGTCGTTCTCGTTCTCTCTCTCTCTGTCGTTCTCGTTCTCTCTCTCTCTGTCGTTCTCGTTCTCTCTCTCTCTGTCGTTCTCGTTCTCTCTCTCTCTGTCGTTCTCGTTCTCTCTCTCTCTGTCGTTCTCGTTCTCTCTCTCTCTGTCGTTCTCGTTCTCTCTCTCTCTGTCGTTCTCGTTCTCTCTCTCTGTCGTTCTCGTTCTCTCTCTCTCTGTCGTTCTCGTTCTCTCTCTCTCTGTCGTTCTCGTTCTCTCTCTCTCTGTCGTTCTCGTTCTCTCTCTCTCTGTCGTTCTCGTTCTCTCTCTCTCTGTCGTTCTCGTTCTCTCTCTCTCTCTGTCGTTCTCTTTCTCTCTCTCTCTCTGTCGTTCTCGTTCTCTCTCTCTCTCTGTCGTTCTCGTTCTCTCTCTCTCTCTGTCGTTCTCGTTCTCTCTCTCTCTCTGTCGTTCTCGTTCTCTCTCTCTCTCTGTCGTTCTCGTTCTCTCTCTCTCTGTCGTTCTCGTTCTCTCTCTCTCTGTCGTTCTCGTTCTCTCTCTCTCTGTCGTTCTCGTTCTCTCTCTCTCTGTCGTTCTCGTTCTCTCTCTCTCTGTGTCGTTCTCGTTCTCTCTCTCTCTGTGTCGTTTTCGTTCTCTCTCTCTCTGTGTCGTTTTCGTTCTCTCTCTCTCTGTGTCGTTTTCGTTCTCTCTCTCTCTGTGTCGTTTTCGTTCTCTCTCTCTCTGTGTCGTTTTCGTTCTCTCTCTCTCTGTGTCGTTTTCGTTCTCTCTCTCTCTCTGTGTCGTTTTCGTTCTCTCTCTCTCTGTGTCGTTTTCTTTCTCTCTCTCTGTGTCGTTTCTTTCTCTCTCTCTGTGTCGTTTTCTTTCTCTCTCTCTGTGTCGTTTTCTTTCTCTCTCTCTGTGTCGTTTTCTTTCTCTCTCTCTGTGTCGTTTTCTTTCTCTCTCTCTGTGTCGTTTTCTTTTTCTCTCTCTGTTTTCTTTCTCTCTCTCTCTCTGGTTTTCTTTCTCTCTCTCTCTCGTTTTCTTTCTCTCTCTCTCTCGTTTTCTTTCTCTCTCTCTCTCGTTTTCTTTCTCTCTCTCTCTCGTTTTCTTTCTCTCTATTTACCTGTGTGTATGATGACTCAAAATACAGGGAAACCTCTTGACTATTTCTGATCATTAAGTAAAAATAAAACCGTATATTGTCTTATTGACTAGAAAATGTCTTATTGAGAAAGTGAAGTTATTCTGTCTAATCTGCTGTCTATTTCTTTGTTATACTCAACTATTGTTATACCTTGATTTATATTATTGTTTCTTTCTTGGTTCTCCTCTCACTAGTTCTTTTTATCGCAATTGAAAGTTTTTAGAGTTGAAATGCATATTTTGTCTTTCACCTAAAAAAATTCACCTAAAAATGATTTCACCTAAAAAAATTCCTTTTAATAATTACAATTTTTTTCCTACTATGCTACAATTCACAGTCTCTGCTTCTTCAACAACCATTATCTTTGAATTAACAATTGTTTAATGTCTGCTTAATCTAATTATGAACTGGAAATTTGGAATAACTGTATCTTACGAAAATCTTCAGTACAATTCCATAAATTTTCTTGTGTTTCATTTAATCTAAGGTAACAATGGGTAACATTGCCACAACTTCAAAAAATTTAAGTAGCAGAGTTTGTATCATAAATTTATTTGCTGACTGAGTTCCCATAGTTAGCTACCTCTCTTAGAATCATTATATACAATAGTTTGTTTCATTGGGTTACAGTTGTAACCTAAAAGGTCCATAAATATATATGGTGTATTGTGATGTGGCCAAATCTCGTAATCAAAACTTCGTTAATTTTGAATTAGTTGAAATGAAATAAACAATAGAGAAAAGTAAGTCATGTCCTAGGCATGTTATGTCCTGACTTAATAATTAATTATGAACAAGACAAAATGTATTAATAACATATACTACTTCCAGGGTATCATTGCCATATTAGCCATCTTGCCCCTACATTTATATCCTTTGAGATTGTGAGTTTATATATGATTTCTAAAGTATATAAATTATAAATTGTAAACATTGATTAATTACATTTGATATGAAATTTTTTTTTCTTGTCACCATACTTGCACAGAAACTTTGCCATTTACACAAAAAATTAAATATCTAAGGTTTACAAACCTATGAAGAAGTTAAAATGTACTAAGCAATGGAAAAAGTAAATAGTGGAAAATTAAGTAGGAAAAAAGCTACTGAACTGTATGGAATCAGCAGGTCCAATTTAAACGTTATGAATGAGTTTATGCCAAAATAAGATATTGTTGCTGAGCTTTCCAGACTAAATATAAAAAGGAGAAATCAATTTTCCCTATTGCATTTTATCACTATGTAAAACTGTTTATAAAACTTAGTCTAAAGTAAGTTCTCAAAGCAGTATTTATCCCTGTTTAGTGTACTTAAACTGTTAAAAACAAAAGACTAATAATGTTCTGATGCATATTTATGTGTTTCTGTTTCCTATCCAACTCTCGCACATTTAAACATTGCCAGAGACTTGGAAATAAAGAGGTGGCAATGTTTGACCACAGCAGGGTAAGATTGCCACTTTGCTTGCTTTTTAAAAAGTAATAAAATCTTTTAAATTATGGAAGCTATGACTTCAAAACTGTAGAAACATTGTACGTTTGTGAAGGATTAAATTGTCACAATAATTATTATGAAGATTGATGCAACAAAGTAGGACTTTAAATGTGGCAATGTTACCCCCTTATACAAGATTTGAGATTCTTCTCTTTACTGGCCTGGTCAAATTAATGAATTGCCTAGCACATCCACAGTGGACACCTAGCAAAGGTCTGTGAAGATAAACAGGTTTTATGAATACATGATGCTTTTTACTGTCTTCGTTGCTTATTTTTACTACAGCATTATAGCTTTTTAATTGAGGTAAACAACGTAAAAACACTGATAGACACAACCTGGCTTAATCTGCAAATGAAAGATAATCTCCCATTTTTTAATGAGGTATAGAGGGAAAAACTGCTAAAATCGATACTGAATATTTAATCTCTTTTCACTTTTCTGGGTGAAATTCATAAATTTTTTTTCTCCCAAGAAATGAACAAGCAACTAGTTATGCTGTATTTCATACACCATTGGTGTCATCCTTATGACTCCAGTAATTTCAATTCTTGGAAATGATTAATTACTCATGAAATTTCTTTGACATCATGAGAAACTCTGGAAAACATTCTTGAGGCAATGAAACAATCCTAATAATCTATCAGGAAATATCAAAAACCTTGCAACAGTGGTGTACCATATATACCTGGCATGACTACTTAATGGTTCAATAGCTCCATCCTATGATAACTTAGTTTCAAATGTGAATTTTTAGTATGATCACTTATTTCATTTTGTTGTGTAAAATCATATTGAATACAAAATGTTAGCTTGTTTTATGACTAATAATGGTCGCTAATATTCTTCATATCTAGTGTTTGAATGTAATGAGTGTTCCAGTCACAAAATTTTAGAGCTGAAAGACAACCTTATTTACAGGTGAAACCAATATCTGCTGCTGATGAGAAGACTTTAGATTGTGCTATTGCTATGGCTAATGAACTAGCAGCTCGATCTATGAATGATTTAGATAGTGGAACACCACCTGAATCTCCACGAACACCTAATAAGCGTAAATTTTCTTTCCGCTTCCCATCTACAGGTGTAAATAAACATACCAGCCCAAAAGCAGAACGGCGGACATTCTCAGAAGAAGCAGCATCTATTCCTGACATACAGGTTAGTCTTCATATTTTGTATTGGATATAAGAGAAATTTGAAGTGTACATTAGCTAAGGAATTTTTTATTGAATGAATAGGCGAATTATTCTTGAAAGTAAACTTCTTATTCTAGATACATTGTAACTGCTTTGTGACAGAATTATCAGAAATTCTAGAGGAATGAAATGAGACAAACTTCAACTTCCTAAAAAGAATTCATTCAACAACAAAAAATTTGATTACTCATAATTTTTTAAGTAAATAATGTATGGCAACTAATTGTGTTGGTGTCTCTCTTTCTTTATTTTGTATATCCTTTCAATTTTTTTTATGTTTGGATTTTTTTTATTAGCCTATTTCTAGTAATAATGTAGAACATTCTTCAGTGTTGTCTTTTAGTACATTTCCATCAATATGTTGTGCTCGAAAACCAAAGATTCATTCATCTTCCAACAATTTTTCTACAGGAGAACCTGCTTCCTATTTTCTTGCATGTTCAAAAAGTTCAGTCAGGCATCCATCAGCTATTGCTGAAGAAGCACACACCCAACCTGTTCAAACTTCAATTGCAGATGTTTCATTGAAACTGGATCCACTATCTTCTCCACATACTGTTCTTTTGGATTACGAAAACGGAGATTCATTCAAAAGTTTTTCTCAAATTGGCATGAATGAAACTATTATGAATACAAAACCATGGCTAATAGTTGGCCATGAAAAAGGAAGTTCTGAACAACCTTGTAATTCATTTAAGAACAAATTGAGATTGTCTCAATGTAACGTTCAAGCAGAGTTTGTGCATGCTTCTAAAAATGCCTCTGATAAAAAAGTGCTTCCGTACTTACCAATTAGTAAATCATCCACTATGGAATGTGACAGTGCATTAGTTACTCCTCTATCACCTGAAAGTGCTTGTCTATTTCTTTCATCATCAGGCACGTCTAGTTCTGAATTAGAAGAGTACCCTGAGCTTGCTACTGATTTCAAAGGATTGGCAACAAGTCCTACTACATAAGGTGCCTTTAATTTGAAAACATTTTTATCACATTTAATTATCATATAATCAATGGTGGAAAAAGATTCAGATTTCTTCTCTTTTTCTAAAATATTTTACATATAGTACAAAACTTTTTGAAGGTTATGGTGAAAACTAACTCCTAAATAATAGTCCTCGTTGTAATTCAGTATAAGCCTAAGATGTTCAGAATTACTTCAAAATACATTTTCAACAAATACTAAATGTTTACAAAGTAAAGAAAGAGCAATTGGTTGTCCCTCTGTGAAATTCTCTGCTTGACACTAATGTGTTAAGATTGGTTGGGTGTGAGAGCTTCAGAAGGAATCTACACTACTGAATTAATATGTAGGGTACTTTTGTAGTAATTGCCATTTATCTATAAGAAACTTGAATACAGTATAGTTTCATGTTCTCATTTCTGACTTGAAAGTATATTTTCCTGTCATTTTCTCCTATTAAATGACAAACATTGAAATCTGTTCTGAGAGCTTTGTTTTGTTAGTATTCTCTTGCATATTTTTTAATATCTACTGGTTTTGTTAAACAAGTTTTAGGTGGTGTTTATTGCGCTTAATGTTGTGTGTGCACAGTATTATGCTTTGTGTAGAAATGTGTGTAGTGGTAGCACATTAGAAATTTAAGAAATGGGAAAATTTCATTCTCAAAAGTTCTTCATTAGCTCTTAGCAGTTTTTGGCTATTTTCATCAAACTTTGTTACAAAGTATTCTACTGTGTAATAGGGCCTAGTAGATCTTGTAGTGCACATTGTTAAATAATTTTTTCAATTTTTTTTCTCCTTTTTTCTTTCTTTCTTTTTTGTTTGGATTTCCTTGTCCTGTTTGTTTGTTCCTGTTCCAATATTTTCCTCAGTCCTCACTTACTGATGAAGCAAAAGAAGTCTACAACAGTCTTGTGGAGCAGCCATTGACTTCTCCTCCAGCGTCAACCCTTGGATCACCTTCACCACCAGTGGATACAAATCCATTACGAATGCTTCGTAATGGTGCATTTCCTGTTGTGAGGCCAAGAGTGCGTGGGAACAAGCACAACAGCATAAATGGAGTTCCACATACTGAGCCAGTAATTGCAGTAGGCACTCGGAGTTTGCCTCGTCTTCGTGTTCCCCCTCCTCCCACTGCACCACCTCCAGTCCCTCTTCAGCGTTTGCCTAGCAAAGGAGATGTACCTGTGGAAGCAGTGGATGTTTCATGCACAACTATTTGTGGCCCTCGTGAAGGACCTTTAGGTTCTCAAACTTCTGAGGATAATGGGGAGGTGTTTGAAAGTGTAGAAAATGAAGAATCTGGTAATCCCATTCCTTTACCTCCTCGAGACCGATCACGGCCCCAACCTCCCAACAAACCAAGGCACCAGCGGAAACATCCATTGATAATTCCTGGTGGTGGATTATCAAGAACATTGGTGAAAGTGGCTTGTGCAGAGAACGCAGACCTTCCAACTTATTTAGAGGTCCAAAGTGAAATGTCGGACCAAATGCAAGAGTCTGTTCATGATCAAAATGAAATAAGGTGTTTATTAAAATGCTTATTGAAATTGTGCAGTGTACTTTCACAAGTTTTGATATCTTAATCTGAAAATGTTCTTTTTAACTAGCCCTGGGGTTGAAGATGATAGTTTTGAGCAAAGAATTGCTTGTGAATTAGCAGCTTTGGATGATATTTCTGACGATCGTTCAATGGTCCGTCATGATGATCATGTATCATGTGAAGATCTTCTGGAATTTGCTTGTGATGCACCTAACACTCGACGCACTCAAGGGAAAGCACATGGCATTGAATCTGATGAAGTTAGAATTATGGGAAAAGTTTTAGGAACAGAAGTGAGTGATTTTTTAACTAATAATTCTTGTATGAGAAATGTAAAATAATTTGACCAAAAAAAAAAAAATTTTTTTTTTTGAACGCAAGTAATTGAGTTTGTAACTTAATTTCATGCAGGTGTCTGCTGAATGCTGTGTCGCAGCTCTCAATACGGTAGACTGGGATGTGCATCAAGCCATTAAACTTGCTCGACTGTACAATCTTTTGCAGTCAACAATGGAAACTCCAAGTGATTGGGTAACATGTAATGAGGCATTGGAAACCTGCAGTTGGGATGTGAGCAGAGCTGCTGGGTGGGTTCTCACTCAAGGACAGACTTCTGACACTACGCAGGTATGAAATAGGGCCTTACAAGATATTTTCGTAATAGCCTCCTTAAACGACTATTGTGTATAAATGAACATTGGAGGTAATGGAATATTCAACTCTGTGATATACAACAGAGAAGATAGCGTAAAAAAATCTCTTCCATTTTGGGTGCTTAGTCAAGGGAAGTGCAAATTAAGTTGATTTAAGTGCCTCATATTTTAAATATTTCAAAAAAATGAAAAGTAAGAAAAGTTGCTGATAAAAGTCCTTTTTTGACAAATATATATATATATTTTGTGTATTAAGAGCAAACAGTCCTAGTGTGTTTGCAGACAGAAATTTTGACTCATGTACTTGACCCTTGCTCTCCCATGCCTCCATCTGCTACAGTAGAACCTATTACTTTAAGGATACATTTTTTAAATGAACTCTTTAATCTTTTCTGCTCGTGGATTTTATTAATAATAAAAAATAGGCAAAGGGACAGATCGATTTATTAGTTAAACAATTGTTTCAAAAACATTGCAAATGTGGTTGAATGTTGTTAGTTTGATCAACATTATGAATAATCTCCTGCTACCGTTTAAAGCTATTACCAAGTATGATAGAATTTGTTATGTCCATTTATTTATTTCAGACTTTCTTTAGTACTAGTATTTTTAAAATGTTTTTACTGGATTTGTTGTGTATAAAAATTGTGAGTCATAGTTAGTACAATTTTTCATGTTAGAAAGTTTGTAAATAGATCTTAGTATAAGCAGGTTCAGGGATAAACATGTGAAAGCACAATTTTACAAGTTGGGGGTAAGAATAATTTGTAACCTTAAAAAGGTTATTAAATTTTATGAAGCCTCTTCTTACATTTTATTATTATTATTATTATTATTTATGCTCTCATATTTTTGCAAATTTTGCATAGCAAAATAGTCTTTCAGGCTTGCTTTGTCTGAATCATGACATGTATTTTTGAAAATTTGCTTGTGGAAGTAAAACTGCCATGTTTACAATGATTTGTGCTCTTGTTCACATAC
This sequence comes from Acheta domesticus, assembly GCA_031308135.1. Taxonomy (NCBI): domain Eukaryota; kingdom Metazoa; phylum Arthropoda; class Insecta; order Orthoptera; family Gryllidae; genus Acheta; species Acheta domesticus. The sequence goes on from JAHLJT010009419.1 coordinate 95,062,764, forward strand.
TACAGTTAAGTGCGAGAGATTTGAAAAAGTGATAACCAAAGATATAAATTCATACCATAACAAAGAGGTTATTTTGTAATTACCACAATGTTATTACTTTTGTAAGATTTATGTTTTCATGTGAAGTATAAATTTGATGAAATATCAGTGAACATGTTATAATGTGTAGCAATTTAAAGTATTACATACTACCTTTACTTTCATGCTGCTTGTAGCATTTTGTTGTACAACTCATGAAATGTGAAATCTTGTGGCCTAAGGATAAGCATATAAACTCATATCTTTCCTGTATCTATTCAATAATGTAAGTAGCTGTAAGGAAACAAAAATGCAAAGAAAAGTACTTATTGTCTGTTGAATTTTTGACGAGTACTTTCTGAGAGGGATCTCATTAAAATTTAAATTAAAAAACCCTTAAATAGCTTTTTTTTTTTATGGTGACTTAGAATTGTTACATCATTTCTTACCACTAATAGCTGTTCAGAAAGGATATTGTAATTCATTACAACACATTGAGTTAGTGTTAAGTGTGCTGAATAAGCACATCCTTTGATCCAGTTCTAGAAAAGCTTTATTATTGCCTTGATACATATACATTTTTGTAGAAAAGGTTGTTATGTTATGTTGTGATGTTAAGGTGATTGTAGGTACAATTGTGTACCAGTCAGTTGAATTTTATTAAATTCTCTGAATTGTATTTTAAGTCAGGATTTTTATCTCAAGGCACAATCCATATTTGAAAGTGCCAATAAAAAGATATTTGATAAAACTATATTTCTTTATTTTCTTGGTTACTTAATAGATCTGTAATTGCTGTGATTTAGTAAATAGCAAAAATGCAATTACTTTTTACTTTACTTATTTAAAAAATGCATAAGAAAATCAGAAATGTTACATCTTCTAGACTTGCACCATTAAAACCTTGGAGGCTTACTGAATTACTCTCCATGCTGTACCATATTGCATTGTGATCACTGCCTGTTCTCCACATTTCTGGTTTACAAAGCAATTTATAAATTTCATGCATAATTATACATATTTTCTGACTTTTGTAAAACTAAACTTTTGCATTTCTGGTCTTTTTATATGGAAGCATATTTGCAAGTTTGTAGATCTTTTTTTATGTACTTTTATATTTCAAATATACAATCATATAAAAATGTAAGTGGTGTGTTATTTAACTACATTTCCCAGAAAATGCAGTTTGAGTCATTCATTTTAAACCATATTCCTGCAAATTATTTGGTACTGAATTTTAATGACTGCAAAAGGAAGTGTACATTAAACAGTATACAAATCAGTATAGCACAAGATTCTAAGGTAGTATGTGCTCTGAATGGTTGTTTCCTCAGAAATGCTGTGCAGATTTATTAACTTAAATACTCTACAATAAATTTACTATTTTGTAAAACCTCAAAACCTTTATGAATCTCTTGATGAACACAAAAGAAGCTAACCTTCAGTGGAACTGAAAATACATACTCCATTTTACAATCAAAAGTTGAAATACAGACATTAGCAAATGTTGGAAAATTATTGAAAATTCTCTTGTTCATTACTGAAAAACCTTTTCTAAAATGCAACATAACTTCAGATGATTTAAAAGTCAGGAAGGAATATAGTTGGATGTTATATTGCTGTTGTGCCTATAAAACTGGCTATGTGTACTTTTTACTGAAATGAGTTTTATACGTTTTAAGGAGCAAGAACTACTTGTAATTGGTGTGTTAATGGTGAGAAATATAATGGTCACACAAGATACAGAGACAAGCTCATGTAAGACAATATTCACTTCAAATGACGGTTTTTACAAGTGCAACAATGACATATTAAAGTTTTGAGAATGAATTCTTCATTCTAAAGTATAAATTTGAGCTTTTAAGTCACAAGTACATATTTCTCAAAACATTGCTTCAAAGTCCATTCTCATAATAATATTGGTACTTGGCAAACAATCAACCTTGTTTATGTACACGGGTCTTTCCATGTCAAATCAGGCAAAATTTCCCCACCGTGTTCCGATTTGACAAACTTTTTGTATCGTTTTAGAATGACAAAACAACACCGAGTATTGTCTTTTTGGCATTAAATTTTAAATTTTACTTCCTTTTGAAAATTTTGAAACTTGATGTTCTGTATGCTTTTAGAGGGTATTATCTAAAAAACTAGTAAAACATCTTCAAATTTGATTTTACTTTGCAACTTGCTTTATATTTCTAATGAGTACCCTATAGGTTTGATATGATAAACCTATATTAAGGTCAAAGTAAATAATTACGATTTTTTTTTCAGAATTCATTTTCTCAAATACTCAAATATGCTTCAGATACATTTAAAATGTATGAGAGTTAATCACTAAATAACGAAAGCAAGATTTACAAATGATAAGCATTCATACGTATAGTTCTCCTAAACCCATAAAAAGTAAAAATGAAAATGTAACTTTAACTAGTAATAACTTTGGTAAATTCCCATTTACCATTGAGATTCTTTGACTACTATAAACGTAAATGTCTCCGCTTCATTTTACAACAAAAAAAAGAAAATCCGAGATGAAGTATTTCAGAAAATGAATTTTGAAAAAAAAAATAATTATTTACTTTGGCCTTAATATGGCCTTATTAATGCTCTTGTAATTAGGTTTATCATATCAAACCTTTAGGGTGGGATGTACTCATTGGAAATATAAAACAATTTTCAAAGTAAAATCAAATTTGAAGATGTTTTACTAGTTTTTCAGATAATACCCTCTGAATGCATACAGAACATCAAGTTTCAAAATTTTCAAAGGGAAAATGCCAAAAAGACAAAATTCAGAGTTGTTTTGTCATTCTAAAATGATATAAACAGTTTCAGTCAAATCGGAAGATGGTTGGGAAATTTTGGCTGATTTGACATAGAATGACCCGCATCTCATTTGTGGATCAGGGTGGCCACTTTCTGGAAAACCAGGGAATTTCATTACTCTAGAAAAATTAGAATTTTGTAGAAGAATCATTAAAAATCCGGAAAGATTTTGAGATGGTTATATAACTAGATATTATTGCTTAAAAAAATTGTTTCAAAAATGGTGACTCAATTTTTATTTGTTGAGAATTTTTTTAAATTTGTACTTTTATCTAGGTGAAATCAGAGTGCTGACAAATTAGCATCAGGCTTGCTTCAATATTTTTTAAAAACAATGTGAAGTACTCTACAAATCTTCGGTGAAAATTTTTAAAAAATACATAGGAAAACTTGAAAATTTATTTCAGGAAATGAATGACCACCCTGTGCATTTAATAATGGTAAAACTATCCTATACAAATAATTTTACATTGTGCAACTGAATATCGTTATGATTGTGTGATTTTTAAATTTTAAGACTGTATCTGATTATATTATACACAGAGCTTACTGCATATCAGAAACTAGATGAATTTGATAAAAACAGAAAAAACCTTGTAATCAGTGATATGTTTTTTTTTTAACTACAGTAAAATCTGTTCAAGCTGAAATCGATCGGGACACAAAAAAATTCTGGTTTAGGGAGGTTTCCCTTTTATAAAAGGTTGTCCGTCCACTCCTATGACGCTTGTGATAGAGAAGTTTCTGTCCTGAAAGTAGTAAATTGCATGACTTCATTATATGTTAACGTATTTTGATAATTATAATATATTTATGGAAGAAATTGCTAATAAGTGAATATTAAAAACTCTTCATTGACAACTTCTTATTTGAAAACTACACACCTCACTGGCTGTATTCTGACTCTTTCAACGCGCAATGAGACACAACCCAGAAGTATGATGTACTGATACCCTTGCAGGGCCTTGCTAATGCGTATTTGGTGGAGGGGTTATGATTTTCAACGCGGAGCAGGGATACACTTGAATAGAAGCCATACCCTTACACCTTCCCACCTGAGTTGGAAAGAGGGAATTCCCCTGCGGCCTACGCCTTGAGCGACAAGGAACCCCAGGGTCGAATACACGACGCTGACAGCTGAAGCTTCACTCCAATGTTCAGCTGCCATGACTATATCGTGTGTCACAGGGATAAAGAATTTAAAACTAGCTTGCAATCGCTTTCATTTCATTAAAAACCTCTCGTGTCTCACTGCTAATTACATTCAATTCACAGGAATTCCGTTTTATAAAGATTGTTTTCCCCTGCGGGACATGAAAAACGATTCCGTTTCCATGTTGGAGAGGTTCCGTTTAATGCTATGTAAAACTGCCATTTAACTCACGGGCCGAAGAAATTTTCCGGTTAAGGGAGGTTTCCGGCTTGTACAGGGTCCGGTTTAGACAGATTTTACTGTACTACATTAGAGGATATATTAAAATCCATTCTTTTTAAACATTCTATTTTTCAGAATCACATTTGAAAAACGTTATGTAATCATGTTTTAAATAAATTGACACTAGTTAACTCTTCCCAGACTTCTTTAAATATTAACACTAGATGGAAGGAGGCAGTCATTATGACTGGCAAGGATATTGTTCTGTGCAATCACTTTCAAACTTATGGAGTGTGTCCAAATGGATCTTCCACTTCGAAATGAACATTATTTTTCCTGTATATGATTCAAGTAACCTTAAATTACATTGAAAGTCATGTTCTCTGTTAAAACAATCCCCAAACTGTGATTTTGTTGAAATGGAGAGTACATAACCTTGAGTTCAGTTTCACCTTATTTGAACTTGGAACAATATTTCCCTTGGTGTGATGGTAATAAAGTATTACATTATGTAAGACACTACAACTTGTGTAACATGGTAGAAGGTACACCCTGAACATCAATAAATTGCCCATTCAGACTTGAAAACAAAACTAAGAAATGTGAAAAATTTACTTGAAAAACATCTTGGATAAAACTGGAGTGATCTGATGGATTTGGGCATTTGTTTCACAAATATCAACAACAAAAATAAGTGCCTGTGGCCCTCCACTAGATAAGAGCCCACTGCGATGTTTTTAACAGTTAAATGTTTTATTCATAATTAATATGAACATTTTTTAATTATTCAGAATTCCAATATTAGGGAGTTTGGGCATGCCTTAGCAGGCAGCAATCAACTGCAATATATCTTCTGCACATGTCCAGATGATCGATTGCATTAATGTTCGAGGTTGCATAAACTCCCTAATATTAGGGGGCTCCTCAAGATGTGCCCTATGTCATTTTACCTAATGTCACTTCTGCATTAAAGACAGTATGAACAGAGGGGTTATTTTTCAGATATCTGGGCAAAAGGGACTGTTTGTATTTTTAATTTTTTAACTTTATATTAACAAAAACAACACCCTTAAAGTAAAAGCTTCGTTAGCATCATTTGAAAACTAGCCATTTTCTTAAAAACTGTTTCAAATTTTTCAAAGAAAATTGCCATTTAGGACGAGGTTATAGAGTTCTTTGATATTCTAAAATAAATATTTCCGTTCTACCATTAGGAAATCGAAAAATTAAGAAAATATCAAAAAAAACCTAGTTTGGGCGGCGATAGATGGCAGCTGGCAACAGTATGTGGCAATTCAGAATAGCTGCCCAGATTCAAGGAAAGAGAAAACTAATATGGGAAAGACTGTGCTATTATGTAGCACCACTAGTTTAACTTTATATTAATGAAACCAACACCCTTAAAGTCAAGTTAGCATCATTCGAAAACTAGAAATTTTCACTCTGATTTTGCATTTATTTAAATGTGACCATGATAGAAATTGATGTTTGTAGAAATTTGCATTACTTAAGATTTAAATGCAATAATGTAGGTATTTGTTTCCTACAACATACACATTAAAACTACTTATAATTTCTTTGGATTCACCCATTAAAAAACTATTAACAATAGAGTTAAATAGATTTCTAGCCCAAAAATTATATTAAAAAATCACTGTTTTATTAATTGGGAAAAAACATGATCCAGGTTCCATATGACATCCAAACCAAGTTCACAAATTAATTTTGAATATATTGGTATGGGGGAAATTCATCATTGGCATATGAAAGAATGCATTTAAAAGGTGGATTCAGAGGGGTAAACGGCTTTCATGCCCTTGGCTACCGTTGACTTTAGAAATAATTTTTGACTATATAACTATACATAATCGTAGATATGTGTGTGTGTGTGTGTAGTCAAAATAGATTATTATACTTATGTATACATACATAAATAATTATTATAATTATAAAATAACATACATATATAAGTTTGCAGTGACACTTTTCGACGTACGTTACCAAATTGACAATAGTTAACTTTGACACTATCACATTCTTAATAAGTTGCAGTTTTAACACTTAAAACACGCTTAATATAATCTATTATGTATAGGTACACTCACCACCAAATGCGTAGGTCTTGAACAAAAACGCAAATCTAATTTACTCTGTCCGTTTACTGCGCACTCCCTCCAAATGTGTCCGAAGAAATAGGCATCCTGAGCTCTTGGCTGGCCCATACCTTAATATTAGGAGGGGGAGTGAATCATGCAATGAATCCATGCTGTGCAATGCCACTGGGTGGTAGCAGTTTCTTCAGCTTTGCTGCCTTTTAAGAACACATGCACCGACAACCAAGCTATTTAATACAGATTTCAACAACAGGTTATACAAAAAAATGTATGTCACTGAAAAACAATGTGGCCTATAATTATTTTTAATATGATTTATCTTGACATGTTTTTGTTCTCGTAATTTTCTCAGGCTACTGCTGGTAGTCCCAGTAGCCCACAGTGTAAGTCACTGAGTGGATTAAATTCTAATACTAGATTATTTGGGGAATGGAATTTTGGTATAAAATAAACAACAAAGAATAATAATTCAATACTTGTATTAACAAGATTAACAAACTTCAAAAAGCTCTGGCAGTACATCATTTAGAAACCAGCTTTTGGACATTCACCTTGCACTGTCACCACCTCTCAAACATTTACTCATAGCATCTGGTACAACTTATAATAATTTTTGCTAGAAATGTTCAATTACCTTCAGATGGTTAGTTTTTCCATTTCCAAATTATAATTATTGCTTCCTGATTAATTTCAGAAAGACATCAGCTTGCAAGATTTCCTCAAAATATATGAAAACAAAACTTTGTGGTTAAACAAAATTGAAACGTTTTTATGTACATCAATAAGCAAACATTAACATTTTTACTTTTCTCCAGAGATTTGAAATTGAAACTGTGTCAAAATACATTATATGATGTGATAATTTATTGTTTTTTAATAATTATCTCGAAGGCTTTCCAAACCACATGAAGTTCAAACCACATGATTTAAGTATCTACATTCTAAGTATGCTTAATAGAGTGAATCAGGAAGACAATATCATTGTGCTGAACTGAAATTACAATGATTGCAGCTGACTACAGCAAAACACGCTACTTAATATTAAGGTGAAGGCTGATGCGTTATTTTCACAAATATTGTGAGATCTCTACACTGGCCATAATATTTAATTAGCATGAAATAGGTTTCAATTGTTAAATACAAAACTACAACTAGGGCTCAATTTTGTATCCCTGAATATATGGAAGTCCTGTAGGTACTTTTTTCTGATACTGATAATAATCTTCTCCAAAAAAATTTAACAGTGTAACTTCTTCTATCAATATTCGATCACGAAAAAATTGCCAACTTGCCAAGATATATCCCATAATGCAAATGGGATTGACCAAAATCAACTGTAATAGACAAAAATTAATAATTGACAAATTCTTCACTAAATATCACCAGAGCATCTTTTAAAGAATACCTGAGTTCCTATTGACCAGTAAAACCATCCTACATAACTTGGATGACGGCAGTAGCTGTACACACCATGTGTCACCAACTGATGACCTTCTTCTTGGACACTTTGAATTATGTGTGTAAAATTTGATTTTGCAGTCAGCATAGCTAATTTTCTTAATCCTTCCCCCGCAATACACAAAACAATTCCTACATATGTGATTCCATAAAACTGCTTCAAACCTTGTGAACAAAGAATTTAAGTAATAAATTTTTTTTTGAAAAAAGGAATGTACAACACAATATTCTAATATAGTTACCTGGAAAGAAATACCATTCAATAAAAAATTCCACCCAACTGGAAATAGCAGCTACTGCATATTCTCTACTGTGGTTTAGTACAAATGAGTCGAGAGAAAGTGTTCTAGGATTGGTTATTGCTATCATTAAAAATTCAGAATAGTGAAAAAATGAGAGAAAGCACATGTAATATCCAAAAACGTGCCATGATGGTTGCAAGTAGAACGCTATGAAGATTCCACAACAGAATGCAAATCCGAGAAACAGTGCCCGGATTGCAACCTGCAATAAATACATCAAAATTACACAGGCTGAATATCACACCTCAATACAAACACACAAAACGGTAGGTTTTACCTGATACGCAGCTCCATTAAGAAAGGCAGGAAGGAATGCATTTTCAAGAAGGTAATAAAGTGGGAACAACCACCAGAAGTGATTTATCAAGCATACACTAATAAAATCAATCCGGGGAATCAAGAGCAATAATATTAATTGTGATGACAAAAAACAGCAGAGACTTACTTTTCCATTGTACACTAACATCACAAACCATTCAAAATAACATTGTGTAAATAAGAGTGTTTCTTGTCAAACAATAACTTAAGGTTATTTAAAATATCATTTTCTAACTTTTTTATCTCATAATTATTCTTCAGCAACTTCCCTCAAATTAAACAAGAGGTTCAAGAAATGACAACTTGTATCTTTTATATACCATTCATTAGTGACCTACATCAATTCCTTATCATTCGTGAAACGCTCTGGAAGTCCGGCAAGAGCTGTATATGCTCAGTACTAGTATACAAACAACTAAATAACAAGTCAGATTAAATCTACATAAAACGGGAATCGTTCATTAGAAGTAGATATTGTGTACTTCGTTTTTAATTACTGTCACTTCTGAATCAAATTATGTAGTAAACAATTTTTTGCTACAAGTGCACGCATCTACATGCCCAAATATAACCAACAAATTAAGGGGACAGGAAACCAATAGGAGCGGCCGAACCCGACCAGTGACACCACCCACCACCAGACACAACCGAGCAGGTATAATCAAGATATAATACTCTCTGACCGAGCCGATAGTAAACGGTTACTGACATATGAATTTCTAACCAGAGAATATATAACCTTCTTGCTACAATATTAATCCGTGGAAGAACATTCTTCCATGATTACACACTGTGTATTCCCTTGGCCAGCTCCGTGCGCCTGCTACTAAAACTGAACTTGTTATACACTGAGGTACCGCAATTCACCTGCATCTGATCCGTAAATTCCGCACTTTGACTGCAGTCAGATTTTTTTAAAAAAATCCATACTTCAGCCCTGCGGCCAATAAGCGTAGAAACTCCTTATAAAAAATAATAATAGTAGCACCACATTGTAGTGGAAAAAGTTTTCCCAGCAGAAAGTGTTATAACTTGGCTCTCGTCCATAAATTATGTTACTCTAAAGAGGGGGAAGGGGTTACGTTAACGCTAACATTTATTTAAGTAATTTTTTATTTTTTCAACATTTGCAGAAATAATTCCTTTTATTCAGTCTTATACTAAAGCATTGAAATATTAACATTTTAAATAAAAAAATAAATAATTCTAAAAGTTATGATGTATAAATTCTTACAATAATTAGAGAGTACATTTTTAATCAATATTTGATCAAATCTGTAGATTTCGAAGAAAATATTCAAAACTTATGCACCGAAGAGATATCTAGAATTCTATTAGATTGGTGCGTAGATATTTAGAATTCAATTTATAGACAGTTTATAACGTTGTTGACACAAATGAAAAATATTTTTCTCAAAGCTTTCATTTCACTTCAACGCGTGCTTTACTCTTAAAAAAATTAAAAAATTAAACATTTCACGGAAAAATTATACTTGGATCACACAATGAATTAGAACATCGTGTAAAAACAAACGCTTGCCTTTATTTTTTTACGCTTTACTTTATTTCTAAACTTCTGATAACGTATCATCCGGTTTCCACGTATACTTCCGAGAATACAAAAGAATTTTAAGAAAAGTAATAGTACAGGCAAAAATAATGAAAAATCATGGGGATATTTTGAACGCTAGTAACAAAACTAAAGCAATGTGGGATATCGTAAATAATACAACCCCATCAACTCGATACCTTGTAGATAATGTTGTTTTAAAGGATAATGAAAGAGAAGCAAGTAATCCGGAAAAAGTTGTGAATCTCTTGAACAAACACTTTTCTAAAATCGCGGCTGATCTCACACAGGGACTAAAACCACAAAATTCAACACCATATGCTTCCCCAAAAATTTACGATACATTGTTTATTTCCGAAACTTCTTCCAATGAAATTCTCAGAACAGTCAGTAAACTAAAAGATAAATATTCATCTGGTTTAGATGAATTTCCGGAACATTTAGTAAAAACTTGCGCGCCTACCTTTCTACATCCGCTAACTTTTTCAATGCTTCTGTATGCACAGGAATATTTCCAGATATTTTCGAAACACCAAAAATTAACCCACTTTTTAAAAAAGGGAACAAAAATGAAATTCAAAGTTACCGGCCAATTTCTCTTTTGTCAGTTTTCTCAAAAATATTAGAGCGGCTTTTCTACACGCAAATGGAAACGTTTCTCAGGAAAAACGAAGCGTTTTCAGACTCACAACACGGTTTTAGGTCATCAAAATCTATCGAAACAGCCATTTTTTCTTTTCTTAAAGGTGTTGCTTCATCAATGGAGCAAAATGAAGCATCCATTGGAATATTTTTAGATCTTTCGAAAGCTTTTGACCATAACATCTTGCTCTCAAAATTACCTTCATATGGAGTTCGTGGTATTGCCCTAAATTGGATAACTTCGTACCCAGTGTTGCCAGATGATTAAATGTGTATCCCAGTACCAACCTTCAAAACTCTGGTACTTTCACTACAATTCCTGGTACCAATGACAATTGATTTAATTTCTGAAATTGTTCATACAACTCAATTATGCTTATCATGCAAAAATTATGTTTTTAACACAAACAGGAAGACCGGTAAATTTTATTAGATATCGATTCATTTTATATCGATTAACTAAATAGAAAACTTCCTAATTCTACTCGAAGAATGAGCTAGAAAAAGACCTTTCTATGTCACCCACAATGTTTTTATGATGTTGATTTTACCAATATCATAGAAGTATTGATGTTAGTTTTAAATTATTTAATAAAAATATTATACGAATTGTAAATCGTATATCAGTTAAAATAGACTTGAAATCCTGGTATTTAAGCGTACCAGGATGTCTTCATCTGGTACATGGTATATTTATTAAATTCCTGATAAAAATACCAGGAAACTGGTACGTCTGGCAACACTGTTCGTACCTTAAACATCGAACTCAAAAGTTAGAAATAGCGTACTGGCACGAAAGGACCTTATTTACTTATCTTTCCCATTCTTTGCCAACTGAGCATGGGGTCCCGCAAGGTTCGATCTTAGGTCCTATCCTCTTTCTGTTATACGTAAACGATATGCCCTCGTCTATTAAAAATGGAAGAACAGTTCTGTTTGCCGATGACAAGAATGTTCCTTGCAAACAAGAAGCAATAAGTAGTACGATTTCAAAAGTTTCAAATTGGTTTCGTAATAAATTAATAGTTAACGAAGGAAAAACGGTTTTAATGCATTTTTGCATCTCAAATCGGCAATCACATGTTCCATTGAAAATAAACAATAAGCAATTTGCTGATGTTAAGGTTACAAAATTTCTGGGTCTCTCAATTCAGTCGGGAACAAAAATATCTATTTTTTCAAATGTTGCTAATCTCGCGTTTTTTAAAAATTTATTATTATTATATTTTTCCACTACATCACGACTAAAGATGTTATGGGTCGGCTGAATATAAAATCTACTCCAGGTTGCAACCAGCTACCTAAGGAGTAGATCTAGGGGCTGTCTGTGCCTCTACAATGCTTTGTCCAATATATCAGTTGATCCAAATAAAGCAATTTATTGCACTTTCCAGTCCTTCCCAGCACTTCCCAGTCCATGACCTGGAAGTTTAGCCAAGTTCTTACACAAATTTTGAAGACCAAATCCCTGAGCTTCGATAACTATCGGGACGACCTGTGCTTTTACGCCCCACATTCGGCTGACCTCTATTTCCAAACTCTTGTATTTAAAACGTTTCTCTGCCTCCTTGGTTACGATATTTTGATCACAAGGCACAGCAACATTTACAAGTAAACACAATGTTTTCTACAAATCCCGGATAACAATATCCTATTTGTTTGCTGCTATCATGCGATACGTTTGAATTTGTTGGTAGTCATGTGGGTAGTTCGATCGAAGAACATACTCCACCTTTCTCTGAATGTTAGCTAGTTGTTCTGCTGTAAATTTTCCGCTGCTGAGTATGTATCGTCGTTGACTGGCAAGCTTCTTTGAGTCCAGGTGTGTCTCATATCCGGGTTCCGCTCTCTCCATACTTGGAAAACTTCTATTTCTGAGCCCCATTACCGATAGATCTTCAGGGTCTTCAAAATCCAATCGTGTGGTACACTGTCAATGGCCTTCTGGTAGTCAATCCAAGTCACGCTTAAATTACGTTTTCGTTTCTTTACATCATTCAAAATTATTTGATTCAGAAGCAAGATTTCCTTACAGCCATAGGAACCTTTACGACATCCTTTCTGTTCAACTGGCAACAGATTGTTCTTCTCTAGGTTTCTATACATTTTGTTAGCTACGGCTGCAGTTATATGTTTGTACATTACTGGCAGGCAAGTAATTGGCCTGTAGTTCTTCGCCAAAGAGCTGTCTCCTGCTTTGGGTGGCAAATACGTGATGCCGCAAGTGAGCCATTCGGGGAGTTCTTTAGGGGTTTCTAAAATTTTATTAACACCCTTTGCTAGATGCGAATGTAATGCTGTTAATGTCTTAATCCAATAAATATGGATCTAATCAACCCCAGGGGATTTCCAGTTTCCCATGTTCTTAATTGTTTGTCATAGGTCCTCTTTCGAGAATCCTTGAACATGTTCCACTGTTTCCACGAGTCCATTGGCAGCATCAACTTCAGATTGGAGCCACGATGCGTCTTTGTTGTAGGATCTGGTTTCCTCCCAGATTTCTGCCCAAAATGTTTCGACGTCATCTTTTGAAGGAGGGACAGCATTGCCATTCGGTTTATCAGTCAGACTGCGATAGAATCTCTTCGCGTCTGTTTGAAACAACCGGTTCTGTACACGGAAATCTTCTCTACGTTTGTACCGTCTTATTCGTTGAGCCCATGCTTGGATTTTCTCTTTTAGCTTTTCAGCTACCATTAGCCTTGTTGTGTCATTGTCAATTAGGTATTTTTGTTCAACATGGAGTATTTTTTGTTGAACTTGATACGTGTGGTTTAACTTACAAGATGCCTCGGCTAGGAGTGATATTTCATGCCGTGTGTCGGCTATCCGTTTCATAATTCTTTTCATCCATGGAGGTACGGAGCTTTTTACTCTGGATGGCTGTCGGCCATCAGTGTTCTTGGCTAGCCCAAGATTATCTGAGATACTAGATATCCAGTTGCATGCAAAATTGATTGATTTCAGTAATATCTAGATCTCTACTTGAGGTTTGTACAACCTCATTTAAGACAGAATTCGCTGTTACTATCACTCTCTTAGCTTTAGCATTTTCGTGAATTCTCATCAACGGTGCACCAGATTCGAATGGAAGTAGACGAACTCGTTCTATCTCGCGTCGGAGGAGGTCCCACATCATGTCATTATCGTGTGACTCATGGCCAGATGAATTTTCACCACTGACGGATGTTTCATTTGAAAGAGATGAACCTTCAAGGGGACCATCGTTTTCTGGGATATTAGATGGTTCTAAATGTTCGTCATGTGGATAGTTTGATCGAAGAACATACTCCGCGTTTCTCTGCAAGTTGTTCTGCTGTGAATTTTCCACTGCTAAGTATGTATCGTCGTTAACTGGCAAGCTTCTTTGAGTCTAGGGTAGGTCTCATATCTGGGTTCCGCTCTCTCCATATCTTAAAAACTTCTATTTCTGAGCCCCATTATTCGCTTTTGCATAGTAAAAGCACCACATCACCTCCGTTAATTCATCCCGTGTTATTATTATTATTCCTCTAAATCACGACTTAAGATGTTATGCGTCGGCTGAATATAAAATCTACTCCAGGTTGCAACCAGCTACCTAAGGAGCAGATCTAGGGATTGTCGGTGCCTCTACAATACTTTGAGCAAAATGTGGGCTGTTCCAAATAAAGCTATTTCTTGCACTTCCCAGTCTTTTGGATTACCTGGGAGTTTAGACAAGTTCTTACACAAATTTTGCGGAACAAATCCCAGAGCTCCGATAACAATCGGTACGACCTGTGCTTTTACGCCCCACATTCGGCTGATCTCGATTTCCAAACTTGTATTTAAGACGTTTCTCTGCCTCCTTGGTAACGACGTTTTGATCGCAAGGTACAGCAACATCCACAAGTAAACACGATTTGTTCTCCAAATCCCGGATGCCTATATCCGGTTTGTTTGCTGCTATCGTGCGATCAGTTTGAATTTGTTGGTCGTACAATATTGTACACAATCCAACAGACGTCACCGGTTTCGGTGAATGTTCGTACCACTTGGGGCTTGTGTTCGGAACTTCGAGGGCGGTACAGATCTGCCAGTGGAGGTAGCTACACACCCTGTCGTGTCTCTTCAAGTATTCGGTCTTTGCTAGGATTGGACAAGCTGAGACAATATGATCGATGGTTTCTACTTGTTCCTGACAAATGCGGCATTTATCATCTTTTATTATTATTATTATTATTATTATTATTATTATTATTATTATTATTATTATTATTTGTTTTTACTTTCCCGTATACGTTTGTGTATACGGAGTATCTACATAGTATAAGGAAAGTTATGTAATGCTGCAATGCTGCGCGAAGAAACTGCGGATTTTCGTCAGAAAAAAAATCATTGCCGAGCCCTGATAACGAAAGAGTGGATAAATACAGTTGCTAAATTGAGAAACAAAATCCCCTAACACGTGAAGCAGCCAGAATCCCTGTTTTGTGGGTCCTTGATGCCGAAAAACCAATTGAAAGAAAACGTCTGTCCGTCTGTGAACAACGCTTGCGACAAAACCGTTCAGTGATTCTCTCCAAAATTCCCCAATCTGATTGATCTTGTGGCTTCTTGAATTTGAAACAGATATTTTAATATGGGGGCTATTTTACACGAAGCCTACGGGTCATTTTCAAAATTTTCAAAAAAATGGCGCCAACTATTTACACAAAATTTTGTTGATCGATAGTCTAAAGGTCATTTAGGAGAATGGCGCAAGTCTCATGTTAGCTTAAAACTCTGATTTTTCTAAAATTGAAAAAATTCAAAATTTTTTCGGCGTCTTCCTACAAATACAATAATAAAGATTCAATTTTTTTCATAATGAAATGTGTTCATAAAAAACAAGTCTTTAAATAAGGTCATGTACAAGTTTTCAAAAACATGAGTATTTTTTGCGAAATTTTGTGTCAAACAGGCAATTTTTTATTTTCTTTAAATCATTTTTCTTAAAAAAAGCACACCTTTTTATTAAATTGGTACCTTAGATACCGTAAAGAAAGCTTAAGAGAATGGTGAAGATTTAATTTTTGTTGAAATGCCTGATTTTGCAAAAATAAAAAAAAAAGGCGGCCTCTTCCTACAACTACAATTTTAAAGATACAATTGTTTTTCTTAACGAAATAATGCTCATCAAAAACAGATCTTCAAATAAGAACTATTGAATTTTTTCTAAATATGCGTATTAGGGGAGTAATTGGGCGTCACAGTCGCCCAGTGTTATTCTTTATATTTAGGACGATCATAAAGCAAATAGGATTCGACGAGATTAATACTTCAAACAAAAATAGTATTTTATAATAATTTATAAAAAAAATATTTGTTAAATTTAAAATTTACAATTTGTATTGTCAATGTATGAAGTATTTCTTTCAAGCAATCCGCAACAGTTTATTGAAATTTGGGCAACATTGCCGCAAGAGATATATGAAAACTACATTGTTGGTGAACTACGACATGGTGAAATTGATAAGATAAAGATATTTTATTTAGTAGAGTTTGTGTTTAAAAATTAGACTTTTAGAAATTATACGAATCCAATCGAATCGAAACGAAACGAAACGAACGAAACGAAACGAAACGAAACGAAACGAAACGAAACGAAACGAAACGAAACGAAACGAAACGAAACGAAACGAAACGAAACGAAACGAAACGAAACGAAACGAAACGAAACGAAACGAAACGAAACGAAACGAAACGAAACGAAACGAAACGAAACGAAACGAAACGAAACGAAACGAAACGAAACGAAACGAAACGAAACGAAACGAAACGAAACGAAACGAAACGAAACGAAACGAAACGAAACGAAACGAAACGAAACGAAACGAAACGAAACGAAACGAAACGAAACGAAACGAAACGAAACGAAACGAAACGAAACGAAACGAAACGAAACGAAACGAAACGAAACGAAACGAAACGAAACGAAACGAAACGAAACGAAACGAAACGAAACGAAACGAAACGAAACGAAACGAAACGAAACGAAACGAAACGAAACGAAACGAAACGAAACGAAACGAAACGAAACGAAACGAAACGAAACGAAACGAAACGAAACGAAACGAAACGAAACGAAACGAAACGAAACGAAACGAAACGAAACGAAACGAAACGAAACGAAACGAAACGAAACGAAACGAAACGAAACGAAACGAAACGAAACGAAACGAAACGAAACGAAACGAAACGAAACGAAACGAAACGAAACGAAACGAAACGAAACGAAACGAAACGAAACGAAACGAAACGAAACGAAACGAAACGAAACGAAACGAAACGAAACGAAACGAAACGAAACGAAACGAAACGAAACGAAACGAAACGAAACGAAACGAAACGAAACGAAACGAAACGAAACGAAACGAAACGAAACGAAACGAAACGAAACGAAACGAAACGAAACGAAACGAAACGAAACGAAACGAAACGAAACGAAACGAAACGAAACGAAACGAAACGAAACGAAACGAAACGAAACGAAACGAAACGAAACGAAACGAAACGAAACGAAACGAAACGAAACGAAACGAAACGAAACGAAACGAAACGAAACGAAACGAAACGAAACGAAACGAAACGAAACGAAACGAAACGAAACGAAACGAAACGAAACGAAACGAAACGAAACGAAACGAAACGAAACGAAACGAAACGAAACGAAACGAAACGATCATCTGATCAAGATCATCTGTCAAACAAATGCAATAGTTCTCGGGCCTCCTCGCTCCCCTCTTCACCCACCGGCACACTCAGACCCTTCAGAGAGGGCCCCAGGGCCGAAGAGTGAATCTATTCTTCATATAAATTAAACATTAACAGTTTCTTAACTTACTTTTCCATGGTCAATTCTCCCTCATTTAAAAAGAACTCTAATGTTTAAGGAATCACTGAAAATTGTTAAGCTCTTATTGTTGAGATGCATTTTCAATATTTAATGAAATTTCAGTGTTAAGCTTAATATGCTACATGGACTAATATTATAAGAAATATGGAAAATATATGGACTTTTATTCAAATATGCACCAAAACCCAAAATAGAAAAAATAAAAGTAGCATTTTTCAACTCTGCACATTGTGAAACGTAAAGATAATGCAAGTTAGTATTGACATTAGCTTATTGAATAAATATGTATTGTATGTACTTGGAAATCCGTTCCCTGATAATGATCATACCCTAACATACCTGGGAGTGAACTTCTCTCTTTGGAACGGTTTCCCATCTAAAACATCCATAACGAATTTGATGCAAGCAGTGACGAGGCTTCAGAAAGCGCATTTAAAGCCTAGATTTAAAGTTAGAAGCTGGCATTACTTTACATCTACATTACTTCTACTAATTGGTTTTGTCAGTGCCATCTATGTGGATTCTCAGGGAAGCGGACGATGAAATCAGAGTGGCAGTCAAAAGTCATCTGCAGTACATTTGCATATAAGTACTGCAGATGGCTTATTCTGCCTGGCGGAGTACCGAGATTGTTGCGGCTCGTCTAACACGTTCGTAGGATTGCACTGAACCCAGGGTTGCGATTAGAAAAATCTGCAAATCCTATTCGTAGATGGCTGAGGTCCTGTCCGAATTTCTACCAACCGACATTAAAGACCGCCAAAACACTGTGACTCAACTGGCGCTGTACTTAACAAGATTTAAGGGCTTATAAAAGAAATGCGCCGACGACGAGGTAGCCGTCTGGAAAAAGTTGTGATCCCAAGGGTGACATGGTTATGGCGAATGTAAACAATCCGATTGAAAATGCCTTTATGAAAGATTATAATTTTCTGAAACATTGTCCATTTATCACTGCCCTCCAATTGAGATCAAATACCGCTGCCAATAAATCTATTAGTAGAGGAAGGACCAGAGAGGATGTATACTGCAGGAAGCGCAATACAGCTGTAGAAACCATGAATCACATCTTGGGCCAATGCATTTTTACTAAGCCAGCAAGAACAAAGCGTATGACGAGATCAAGAACTTCATTGAGGGGAAGATGCTCCGGAAATTGGACACCGTGGTGTCCATCGAAGCCACTTTTTCCGTCGACGAAAGGGTTAGATTAGGATGGTTCTAGCATTTTGAAATCAGAGGAGGAAAAGGAAGTAAAATAACAACCAATCATTCTCCTAGCAGCTCAACTACATGGAGTGCCCAACACCACAATTTTGCCAGTGGCGGCTGAAACCTCTGGCACTAAGCCAAGATCCACTGTCAGTACCCTCAAGATGTTGGAGATCATGCCTCGAGGCGATCTATCTCGTTAATTGATCTCAGAAGCTCTATTAAGTTCTACATATAATTTGTAAATTACGATGGAGCAATTTAGCATTGCTGGTAGTAAGTGCAGAAATGTAACTTCTTGGTCCCATGGGGAAGTCTATGTAACCCAGGGAATCCTAAAATGCCTAGGAATTACTTATTTACCACAACTTTAGTGAAAAGTTTATGCTATTTGATGTGGCATATAGAAAACTGTAGTCAGAGCCCATGTTTTGTGGATCCTTGATACTGATAAATCGATTGCCGGCAAAACGTCTGTCTGTCCGTTCGCCTGTGTGTCAACCGATTTTCTGCAATATTGAAATTCTTCTATCGATCTGAATTATGTCACGGCACCTAGAATTTGAAACAATTTAATTTTGAGAGGTATTTTAGATGAAGCCCCTGGACTATTTTTATTAAAAAAAGGGGGTCCAAATTTTTCGATAAAATTTTGTTGTCGGTTAGCGTTAAGGACGCTTAAGAGAAAGATGCAGGTATCGTTTTCGTTGCATTACCTGATTTTTTTTAAATTGTAAAAGTTGCAATTTTTCGGCGTCTTCCTACAACTTCAATTATGAGTGGATATGAAGATATATTTTCTTAACGAAATGTGTTCATCAAAAACACATCTTCAAATGAGGTCAAGTTCAATTTTTATAAAATTATATCGTAATTTCGATTGTATTCATAATGCGACATATTGGATGGCCATTAGTTTTGGATGTTTAATTTATAAGTGAAATTATTCTTGCTCGTCTAAATGCTGTGCTGGAAATAATGCGAACCTTCTGCGTTGCCTTCCTCTCTCTGCCCCGGCCGCTCTTCTCCGTAGTGGAGGGGTCGCTGCCCCGCCTGGCTGGCGAGTGCCTCAGACAAAACACTATTATCTTACGAGGAAAATAAACTGACCCATATCCGGATACAAATATGTTTCGATTGAGGCTCTCAGTTTTCTCACCAGCTACGTTGCTCTCGGCAGCATTCGTGAATGCCACAGTGTGAGAAATATGTGCGATGTATTTTTTGCACCGCGGTGAATGCTGATATGTTGTTGCGTAAATGTTATTTTCTTACTAATGCGCAAAATAGGTGCTTTTTGCGTGGTTGAATTTTTTTTTTCCTCGATCTACGGCCTCGAGCATTAAAAACACCCACTTTGTTCCCCGAATATGAACATTATTTTTATAACTGTACAAAAATTATAGTATTTGAAAAAAGCTTGTGATTTTATAGTTAATAATGTGGTTGATATTTCGGGAAATAGCATTACTAGCGTACCCGTGCGAGAACTCTCGCATATTAAACTCCACCCTCTTCTCTATCGTTCCATTTGCATATTAAGGGGGAAAAGTTGTTAACGAAACTTACTTGTTCGTTTAAAAAAAATATCAAGGTAACTTACAATGATTATTATTAAGACAAAAATTATCAAGGTAACAACTTATTTCTATAAGTACATTGGAAGTTACATCAGTTACACTGGAAGTTATCAAATAAAAATAACAAATTATAAAATTGATGTTTGAAACAAGTTTTGAATAAACGATTATTCAGTGTTATTGACAGATCATCTTGGAATTCAATTCACAGCAATTCTTAAAAAATAACATTTGAAATAATTAGACAACCTTGATTGACACTTTTTCGCTTTCCTTGATAGTCACGAAAATATTAGAAAAGCTTTATACTTTTAAACCTTCAATGCACTTACTTGGCCTCAGAGGCCCGGCCGTGTTTCTTAATGTTGTAAATGTTTCCGTTAATATTACAGGTGTCTCCTTTCATGATACCCTCTGTTATTATGTTTATTTTCTTATGGGAAAGAATGGTCCACTGATCCATGAAATTTTTCAGTATTTTTTAACTTTTCTGAAAGTAGTCGTGCTTTCCACTAAGTGGGCCTCCGAGGCTCGGTAGTCTGTTTTCCCTTAACGTATCTTTTAAAGCATAAGAAACACATTTAAGTTGATGGAATTTATTCCTTATCATTCCAGACTTCATTATTTACTTGCCAAGAGACATAAATCATTACCACATAAATATGGAATAAAGAGTTTTTTTATATTGGGTTTCTAGGAACGGATTTACACTAAATGGCAAAATATACAACGGAAAACCAAAGATGAGCCTGTTGCAAAAGATTTTGCATCGAAATGGTGAAGGATTTGGTACAGTTATCATTTACTGATAGTTTTAACTTTACAATTGATAACTTTTTTGAGTTTCTAAGAGTTTCTAGAGTTAACTTTTTACGTACATATTCCTGGGTGAACTACTAATGGAGAAGAAACTAACATTACGCGCTAACACACAGGAAATACCATCTGAACTGTGATATTATAACGGTAGATAATTATGTTCTAAAATTACACAATAGAAATCTTTTTTTGTATCATACAAGTCCAAACAACAAAATTATTTATCTTCTTAGCACAATACATCAGGACAAAGACCAAGTAACGACAAACAAGAAAACTTCAATTATTCTTGCTTATTTCAAAAGAAAGGTTAGAGTTGACCTCACGGATCAAAAAGTCGACAATTACACAGCATGAAGGCATACTCGTCAATGACCAGTGAGATTATTTTATGCCAAGTTTGACGTTGGTGCTTTGAATACGTTCGTAATCTTAAAAAAAAAGATTTAAGACTAATGTCACTGGGAAAGGGTTATGCAACTGGCAGAAGAATTTCCCCGCTCTAATATGAAAACATGGGTGAAACACCCTAATATCCTCAAAAGAACCCTAAATGGTCTTCAAGTCTTCAGGATTCACAGGAACACAAGTTTGGAAGTCTTATAGATAATTTCCAAAGAAAATAAAGAGGTAAGGGGCATATTTACAAATGTTAATATCGTGGTAAAATTGTTATAAATTCTTTCTATTCAGGATATTACTTTGTTCCCAGATGCTATTTACGCCTCTTCGAAAAAGACAAAAAACAAAATCACAGTGCTTCATGTACGAAAGCGTATTCTGCGCTATTGTTGAAAATAAAATGTGTAAAATGCCTTATTATGCATAAAAAGTTTAAAATACAAGTTTATTGAATAATCAATATCATTGCATTCATTACTTCTTCATCCCAGCCCCAAATTAGTGTTTTATTCAGACCGGACCTCTGAGGCTCACTAAGTGTAAAGACGCAAAATCCGAGTTCCGTGCATCGAAGGGTTAAGAAAGCTACGTAAAGTTGTCCATGCAAAAATACAGGATCAGGCACGTACAACCCTACTCTTTGGAATATTATTTAACTTTGTTACCGAACTGAGAGGTTCACCCATGCAATTCAATTGACTCAAATATCAGTAATTAGTTTAATTTCACACATTGTTGCAGATTCTGCATCCAATACCCCACGGGGAAGCGCCTGACCGAAATAAAATGTCCAAGAAGCTCTCGTTACAATACGAGGAGCGTGCCTTGAGGCCAAGCTTAGGGACTCACCTCATTTGCAATATCGAATAGAATATTGGAAACTGAACCGTGAACATCCAAAGACCCAGGGAATTTTGCAGAGAATCAATCGTGCAAATTCACGGTATCTAGCAAAAATTACGAAAATAGGACATGTTCTATTTTATATTTTTTATAAAACTCCGAATTAGTCATGTGAAAGCTACATTTCATAAAATTTGCATTTTATGAAACTTTTGCAAAACAATTTTAAAGAAAATATAATAACAATTTGGACATCTTTTCTTCGCAAGAAATTACCAAATAAAGTATTTGATTTGTTGAAGGAAAAAGTTTTGCAAATTTTTGAGTTGACGTATACTAGGAAATTTATTTTGATTGTGTTTTAAACTACGCGTGCCTTTAGGCTACGCAAAAACAAGTGATATCAATCGAAATTATTCTGAGGAGTAACCATGATGGAAAGATGTGGGTGAGCTACTCCGGCGCATCGATTTTTGCACGTTCTGTTCAGCACTCAGTTAGCGTCACAAACAAGGTGACCACAGCACGGACACTTCGTTTGAAAAGCTAGAGCAGACCCTGGCAGCCATCTTGCAAGAGAGCGAGAAGTGTTGAGAAACTTTTTTAAAGTGGCATAAAGTGACAATTTTAAACGGTGACCAACCAAATATAACATGATGAAGTTGTAAAAGATACAATATTTCAAAGAAATGCTTCGTATATCTGTTTCAGTGACTTATAACAAGGTGATAATTTTGATGTCTGGCTGCAATTTAAATTCCCGCTAATATTGTGACGCAAACTGGTGCTTGATGCTTTGGTTGAAGTTGGATGCGGTGCGCAAGAGCTCACTTATATCTTTCCGCCATTGCGTAACTCTCAGGCTTTCCCCCTCCCCTGCGCCGGTAGCCGGTAGCCAAGCTCCGTGAAGTCCCGGTAGTTAAGCAGCTCGAGACACAGCGGGTCCTTGGATCGGCGACTATTTGAGAACCCCTTCCAAAATGTAAATGTAAGAAGGGATTCAAAAAATTTGAAACTTTATTATAATTTTCGTAAATTCAGAAGTGACATTTTAAAACGGACCAGTGCCATACTTAAATGCGTATTTTATTCTTATCTAGAATAAATTGGAACAGTTTTCGAGATACAAAGAACAACAGTTGCTTCAAGTGAAGTACCCCCAAAACAAAGATTTACTCCAATTCTCTTCGGGCCAGATATACCGGGGAATATTAATTGTGGAAAATGCAATATTCCCATGTATTTCTTAGGCGCAATTTTTGTTAAGTGTGACAGACAAATGGACGGACGTTACAAAAACATTGGTACCAGGGGATGTTAAAACGTGTTTCCGCTAAAATCATATCGATTTTCCGAAGCATTACAAAACATTCTCTTATACTACGTACATTAATACTACAACGTACATTCGATGGTGGATTCGATGGGATTCGACGCGGATTCGATGGTGTACCGGACTGTCATACCCAAGTTCGCGGGTTCAAACCCGATCGAAACCGTGGATTTTTAAGGGCGAAAAAATCCTTCGTACGCCTTCCTTCGGAGGGGAAGTAAAGCCGGCTGTCACATGTTAGTAGATTTACTTGCATGTAAAAGATCCTCAAGCCTAAATGACGCCTCTGAGCTAAATTCAAGTCGCCTGTTTCGTCGCCCAAGATCATACCTTCTTTCTCCGCTAGGTGGTGAAAGGAGCGTAGTAGAAAGGGTCCCCCCGGATAAGATGGTAAAAAGTCCCCTCAACCAAATTACATATGAGTGGTTACACTATAATTCTAACATAAAATTAATATTTTTGAAAGGTTTCTTAACCCCCGTCCCAACACCCACACCCCTTTACAGCCCAAAACGTGTTTTTTTAATTTCAATTTTTTTCGACAACTTAACACTATTTTTATCAGACGGAAAAAAATATGATAAATAAGAACACAATTTCAAGTTATCAGAAAAACATTTTTCAATATTTTCTCAGGCCCAAATGCAAACACAAAAAAATATTTTCGAACAAAAATATCAAGAAATATTTTTTACTGTGTCTGGAACAGGCTCGAAAAAAATGTCAAAGATTCCTCGTAAGACACAAATTGTTGTGCATTTTTTTCAGATTTTTTCGATTGCTGGGCTGCAGTTAAAAAATAAAAACCATTTTCCCGCCTTTAAAACAACTGGACTTTCAATATACTTTGAAAATGACTGAAACGGTTCTGTGCATTTATTTTAGTGTTTATTATACATTAGTATACATTGTTGTAGCACCCAATAAAGGTTTGAGCTTGGAATATACTTACAAAGTATCATTTTTTTAAAGCTTTCAAATCGTTTGCATAAGTAATCATACGCTACGGAAAGGCGATAGTTTTGGCAATTTATAATAAACAATCGACACAAGATTATTAAGTGTGATACTGGTGGATAAAGAATTACACCCCATCCTACATTTTTTGAGAACAAGTAAATTCTAACAGACGACATGTTTTGGGGGACGGGTAGATGACAAATGGGGAAATGATAAGGGTAATTTCCGGTGCAGGTGAAGGATAGATGGGGGACAGTGGAGAAGTGAAGGGGAAAAGATTAGGCCCCGATTATGTTGTTGGGATGTATTTTTCAAAATACCACTTTTATGATCACCCTAATTTACAATTTTGCATATTAGTTATTTTGTGTGCCCCCTTTCCGTAGCACAGGTGGACAGAAAATAGAAGCCGATATCAATGTAAATTTATATCCCCTTCATTTTTCCACATGTTCCCCAATTATCCCTCAAATATGACCGAATTATTATTAATAAACTGCCAAACACTATTATCTTTTCTTAACGTATGATATTCTCATACAAAGGTTTAGAAAGCTTTAAAAAATGATACTTTTTAAGTATATTCCAACCTCAAAATTTATTGGGTGCTACAACAATGTATACTAATGTATAATAAACACTAAAATAAATGCACAGTACCGTTGCAGTCATTTTCAAAGTATTTTGAAAGTCCAGTTGGTTTAAAGGCGGGAAAATGGTTTTTATTTTTTTAACTGCAGCCCAGCAATCGAAAAAATCTGAAAAAAATGCACGATTTGCGTCTTAAAAGAAATCTTTGACATTTTTTTCGAGCCTGTTCTAGGCTTCTAAGGCACGGTAAAAAATATTTCTTGATTTTTTTTCGAAAATATTATTTTGTGTTTGCATTTGGGCCTGAGAAAATATTGAAATATGTTTTTCAGATAGTTCAAATTGTGTTCTTATTTATCATATTTTTTCAGTCTGATAAAATAGTGTTAAGTTGTCGAAAAAAATTGAAATTAAAAAAACACGTTTTTGGCTGTATAGGGGCGTGGGTGGTGGGACGGGAGCTAAGAAAACTTTCAAAAATATTATTTTTATGTTAGAATTGTAGTGTAACCACTCACATGTAATTTGGTTGAGGGGAACTTTTTACCATCTTATCCGGGGGGACCCTTTGCGTGGTCAGGCGGAAGAGCAGGGCCTGATAGCCCGAGTCTCGCCACGTAAAATAAGGCATTAACTAACTAACTACATATGAGAAACTAGTGGTGCTACAGAATGGCACAGACTTTTCTGTATTAGTTTTCTGTTTCGTTTGGTTTCGGAATTGCCAATAATCTTGACAGCTGCCATCTATCGCCGGCCAAACTATTTTTTTGACATTTTATTCATTTCTCGGTTCCCTATTAGTAGAAAAAATATTATTTAAGAATATAAAAAGCAGTTAAACCTTGTCCTAAATGGCAATTTTGGTTGAAAAATTTGGAGCCGTTTCCAAGAAAATGGCGTTTAAGCGCTACTGTAAATGCGAAATATGAAGCTCTTTTCCACAAAAAAGTTTTGAGTTTTCGAAAAACTTCATTTGAAGTCATTTGAAGCACTTACACTCACAAATTCAATAGTGTTTACAAATTGCTGGAAATGTGCATTTTAACGGTATGAGAGAACTTAAAAAAAATTACATTTGTGTAATTTTTGAAAAAAAAAACAACAAAAAGATATCTCAAAATGAACTACACGCCATATTAAAGAGTGCAATTAGCACTATTCATTTGAAAAGTTTGAACAAGAAATTTGAAGCCATTTTTGAGAAAATGGCGTTTGCACCTTTCTGAAAATACGGAATTTTGAGCTAGTTTTCACAGTAAATTATTCAATTTTCGAGAAACATTATTTGACATTATTTAAAGCACATGTATCCATTAATAAATTAATGTCAAGAAATCGCCGCTAATGTGAATATTAACGATGTGAGAGACAAGTCAAATAATTAAATTTTTGTAATTTTTGAAAAACAATAAAAGAATAGAGCAATATGGCGTTATTGTCATTGCACTATCCCTACAAAAAGTTAAAAGAAAAAAATTGGAGCGGTTTTTGATAAAATATGGTTCTTGTAATTTTTTAAAATTTCAAATATAGCGTGCAATATTGCGCAAGAACTACTAAAATTTTCAAAAAATGTACATGACCTTAGTGAAAGAACTCACTTTTTACGACAAATTTTATTGAAAAGAAAAATCTTTACCTTCAATTTTGTACTTCTAGGAAGATGCCGAAAAAATTTCAAACTTTCTCATTTTCGAAAAAGTCATAATTAACCTTTAAAATGGGACCTGTGACACCTTTATAAGTGTATTTTACTCTATTTTTACAAGAAATTAAATTTCTTGTAAAAATAGACTAAAATACACTTTAAATTTTAAAGAAAAACTTTGGAGCCGTTTTTTGAGAAAAGTTTGAAAATGTCCGGCGGGCTTGACGTAAAGTACCCCCAAATTTTGAAGAAAGTTTCTCAAAATAGCGTCACATGAAGTGGACGCAGATCGACCGGCGAATATCCATTTTGGAAGAATTCGCACGTATGGTTTAGGCACCAGTGTTGTTCACAGACTGACGGACGGACAGACGGACAGACGGACAGACGGACAGACGGACAGACGGACAGACGGACAGACGGACAGACGGACAGACGGACAGACGGACAGACGGACAGACGGACAGACGGACGGACGAACGGACGGACGGACGTTTAAAAAAAAAACACTTTTTCGGTATCAGGGAACCCCAAAATGTGTATTTCCGTTAAAATCTCGACATCGATTTTCCGCAGCATTGCATAACTTTCCCTATACTACGTATATTATTCCGTATATACGTACGTATACGGGAAGTAAAAATAATAAAAAGTGGTGCTACAGAATGGCACAAACTTTCCCGTATTAGTTTTCTATTTCCTTTGATCTCGACTAGCTATTCGGAATTGGCACATACTCGTGCCAACTGCCATTTATCGCCGCCCAAACTACATGTTTTTGACATTTTCTTAATTTTTCGGTTTCCTGATAATTCCCCCGGTAAAATGAAAATATTAATTTTAAAATATTAAAGAACACAAAAACCTCGTCCTATATGGCAATTTTCCTTTAAAAATTTGGAGCAGTTTTTTTTAGAAAATGGCATTTACGCGCTACTAAAAAGGCGAACTTTGAAGCTCATTTTCACAGAAAATGTTTGAATTTTCAAAAAACTTAATTTGAAGTCATTTGAAGCACATTAACTCACAAATACAATAGTGCTTACAAATTGCTGATAATGTGCATATTAAAGATGTGAGAGATCTTAAAAAAAATTACATTTGTGCAATTTTTGAAGAAACAAAACAAAACTAGTGGTGCTACAACAGCACTTACTTTCCCGTATTAGAGGAAACAGCTAAGTAGTACTGTAATATTGCACTTTATGCGCTACTAACATCTTCGCTTGGAACTCACTATTTCCATTGTAGTGTTGTCAGAACTATGTGAATTCTACAACTTCACAAAAATAGAATGCAAAAGTTTTGTAACCCTGTATTGGAAAAAGAAGCCTGATACCCTGGAAATATAGAAATGCCTTCCATTGGGCCATGATTAGGGAAAAGTATTTTAAAACCATGCAACAAATTCTCTACTCACTACAAATGGTACAGCATTTGGTGCAAAAATGGTACAGCATTTGATATTTGCCTGCAAATATCAACATAAATTAGACAATTATAACTCCTTTTCATACAGCTCCATTAGGTCACAACAATGACACTAATTCACAGATATTCGCGAGCGCAAAGTGAATTCCATTGTTGCAGACCCTGCATTGTCGCTATTCTGAGAGCTATTAATTCTTTTTACTTATTTCAAATATTTCAAAATAAACAATTTCTAAAATGTTAATGTGTAAGTCTATAACAAAGTTCGAATGTAAGAAACGAAGAAAGAAATAATATACAAAATTGCACTTTCTAATTTACGACGCATCCAGCTGTCCAAAGCGCAGTAAATTTACAGCGGCCTATTACGTTTATCACAAAATTAAAGAAAAACTACTCATATTTTGAAAAAATTAAGCATGACCGTATTTATTTTATTTATTTATTTGTCAATATTCGGAATTGCCACATACTCTTTCTTGCCAGCTACCATCTATCATCGCCAAAAGTACATTTTTTTGTCATTTTCTTAATTTTTCGGTTTCCTATTGGTAGAACAGAAACATTAATTTTAGAATATTAAAGAACACAAAAAACTAGCCGTAAATGGCAATTTTCTTTTAAAAATGATGTGCCGTTTAAGAGAAAATGGCGTTTTAGCGCTACTAAAAATGCGAAATTTGAAGCTCATTTTCACAGAAAATTTTTGAGTTTTCAAAATACTTTATTTGAAGTTATTTGAAGCACTTACACTCACAAATATAATCATCTTTACAAATTGCGGATAATGTGCATATTAAAGATGTGAGAGATCTTTCAAAAAATTTACATGTATATAATTTTTGAAAAAAACAAAAAAAAAACTCAAAATAAACTTCACGCTATACTAATGAGTGTAATTAGCACTATCCGTTACAAAAGTTTCAAGAAAAAAATTGCAGCCATATACGAGAAAATGACGTTTGAGCATTTCTGAAAATACCGAAATTTGAGCTACTTGTCACAGAAAACGGTAGTGTTTTCGAGAAACTTTACTTGACATTATTTAAAGCATATATACTCGTAAATATAATAATGTAAAAAAATCGCCGATAATGTAAATATTAACGACGTGAGAGACAAGTAAAAAAATTTACATTTTGGTAATTTTTGAAAAAACCAACCGATCGACCAAAATGGCTTTTATGTCATTGATAGAGTATATTTACCACTATCCCTACCAAAAGTTTAAAGAAAAAATTTGGAGCCGTTTTTGAGAAAATTTTGTTTTTGTAATTTTTTAAAATTGCACATATTGCACGCAATATTGCACGCAATATTGCACGAAAACTACCAAACTTTTGAGAAACATTTACATGACCTTTATTAAAGAACTCAATATGCAGAACAAATTTTATTGGAAGAAAAAATCTTTATCTTCAATTTTGTAGTTGGAGAAAGACGCCGAAAAAAATTCGAACTTTCACAATTTTCGAAAATTCAGAGCTGTACGTGAAAATCGGAGCTATGCCATGTTAAAAAGTGTATTTTCCTCTATTCATACAAGAAATTTAAAGACAAAATTTGGAGCCGTTTTTGAGAAAATGTTGAAAATCCCCGGGGGGCTTCATATAAAGTACCCCCAAATTTTAAAGAATCTTTTTCAAAATCACAAAGCTTCGACTAGAATCAGATCGACTGGGGAATATCAATTTTGAAGAAAATCGACCGAACGGTTTAGGCGCTAGCGTTGACCACAGACGGACAGACGGACGGAATGCCGTCAATCGATTTTTAAGTATAAAGAAGCAACAAATCATAGATTTTGACCACACCACGTGTTAGGGGATTTTTTTTTCTTAATTTAGCAACTGGTTTTATCCACTTATTCGTTTTCACGGCCCGGTAATTAATTTTTTTCCGCCGAAAATTGGCCATTTTTTCGCGCAGCATTACATAACTTTCCCTATACTATATACTATATATATTATATAACTTTCCCTATACTATATGGAGCATATACGTACGTATATCACTCCCTGTATACGTACGTATACGGGAAAGTAAAAAACAGCCAAATGAACTATACGTTATATTAAAGAGTAAAATTAGCACTATCCACTCAAAAACATTGAAAAAAAAATTGATGCCATTTATTAGAAAATGGAGTTTGAGCGTTTCTGAAAGTGCGGTATTTTGAGCTAGATTTCACAGAAAACTGTTGAGGTTTGAGAAACTTTACTTGACATTATTTAAAGTACTTGAACTCGTAAATATATTAATGTAAACAAATCGCCATTAATGTAAATATTAATGACGTGAGAGACAACTCAAAAAAATTACAAAACTATCTTTTAACTCGTCTCTCACGTCGTTAATATTTTCACTAGCGGCGATTTGTTTGCATTATTATATTTATAAGTACAAGTGCCTTAAATAACGCCAAGTAAAGTTTCTCTAAATCTCAACCGTTTTCTGTGAAAAGTAGCTCAAAATTTTGCATTTTCACAAACGCTCAAACGCCGTTTTCTCAAAAATGGCTCCAAATTTTTTCTTCAAACTTTTCGAACGGATAGTGCAAATTGCGCTCTTTAATATGCCGTAACGTTAATTTTGTTGTTTTTTGTTTTTGCAAAATTATACAAATGTAATTTTTTTGAAAGATCTCTCACGCCATTAATATGCACATTTCCAGCAATTTGTAAACACTATTGTATTTGTGAGTCTATGTGCTTAAAATAAGTTCAACTGAAACTTTTCGAAAACTGAAAATGTTTCTGTTGAAAACAGCTTCGAATTTCTCATTTTTTAAACACAATTTTCTTTAAAATGGTTCCAAATCTTTTAAAGAAAATAGCCATTTAGGACGTTTTACTGTTCTTTAATATTCTAAAATTAATATTTCCGTTCTACCATTAGGAAACAGAAAAATTTTAAAAAAAGTAAAAAAAAAAAGGTACTTTTGGCGGCGATAGATGGCAGCTAGCAAGAATATGTGTCAAGTCTGAATAGCTAGCCGAGACCAAAGGAAATAGAAAGCTATTACGGAAAAGTCTGTGCCGTTAGCACCATTAGCACCTTAGCAGCATTAGTTTTTCTTGCGATGCTCCTGTAAGTGGAGCTGTTGCTGCAAGCTGCGATTCAACAAAGTTCTGCGGGTTGCCTATAAGGTATGGGTAATATTGAATTTGTCAATTTTCTAGTTCGATCCAGTCGACAAGAACATTGTATCTGGGAAACTGTCATAATAGTACATTATGAAACGATGATGTAATGATGAATATTAATACACGAGTATAGTAAAGTTCTCACGAGTATATTAATACCGATTAGATCAAGTTTCATACGGTACTTTGTCTACGACTTATGGTAACTTTTATAAGTTAAACTTCTCCATTGAATCGTTT
This sequence comes from Acheta domesticus, assembly GCA_031308135.1. Lineage (NCBI taxonomy): Eukaryota > Metazoa > Arthropoda > Insecta > Orthoptera > Gryllidae > Acheta > Acheta domesticus. Next base: position 95,094,457 of record JAHLJT010009419.1, read on the forward strand.
CGTGGCAGTCGACATGCAAGATTCAGCCAAGGCCACCTAGCGGGCACCTCTCTACCCTACACGCACAGATGGCTTTGTTTTACCAGAGCGCATTGCGAGGGACTACAAAAGTTCTGGGATTAATATTCCGACGTCACCATTTTAGCATTTTCTCTCATTTCTGGAAACGTCAACACCACCAGAAAGACCCACCATTCACTAAATTTTTAAACTAAAGAATTGGCCGTTTTTTAAGGACAACCACACGGTAGCAGGAAATAACACAAAATGACGCGTTCAGGTCTTAACGTCACTCAAATGTTCTCTGTAATAACTACCACTGTGCTAGTCAAATAGTATCAAAGTGAAATTATGATCCAACTTATTTTAAATAATATTTCACGTAAAAATTACTACTAATAAAAGGAATGAAGGAAAACTGAGAAGCATAATATAATATTAAATGTAATTTCAATACATACACTCGAACGAAACATTTACTGCAAAGATTTTCAATGATTAATGAAGTGATAATACTTGGTTTGTAAGCGTCTCTGTGATTGGTCAAGACCCTGTATCATAATGAAAACTGTATTGAAATGACTATCATTATACAACTGGTTGCAGCCATCCAATGACAGCATTATACAATGGGAGTAGAAAAAACTTTCCTTTGTCAATCATCTATGTACTAAGCTGCAAATTAAAACCTTAATTTTCGGCACATGGCCAAGGCCTGAGCTAACTCGAAGAAGTCCGAAACCAATATTTTACTGAATTTTCCCACGCGTTTTGCAATAAACTCTTTACTCTTAAATCATGTAAAATCATTTAAACTAATTTTAAAGACGATAAAATGTCTTAAAATATTTCTATGAAACGTTTTTTTGTAAACAAATAACAGAATGAGCAACCACTCCAAAAATGACTTTCCAAAATGAGTAATTGCAATTTAATTTTAACCATCATTTTTACACTTACTTCTAAGACGTAGAAAAACACACTTTGAAAAGTAAATCACCCCTAGCGGTCCCAGAATAGGGGGAAGTGGTGTGGCGTTTACAAACAAAACTATTCAACCCGCTATATACATAATACAATTAGGGGAACTCACTGGCGGATCCAAGGGGAGCATGGCCCCATCCGAAAAGCCTGGAGTTTTCATTCACCTCCCTTTATTTGAAAAAATTGATTAAAATATTTATTTTCCAATTATGTAATTATTTAAACAAGTGTACAAACTCGTATAGTATCATATTCCGACTGACCTTTCCTCTTGCTCTTCCGCTACCATTAATTAATTATTCATATATTAAAATACTAATAATGTTAGAGGTAGTCCGGCCATGAGAAAATGTTTGTTGAGCGGGTTCGATAGGCCGCCTGTACAAGATCTAGGCGGTGCAATATTTACGCATGCAATTATTGATCTATCTACATGGGATCGGGAATTTTCCTCGCTGTTACAGAAAATAATAATACTTACTTCTGTAGGATAATACATGCTAGCTATATTCGGCAAGAACCAACATAAATTACAAAGGTCCCAGTTTATAAACAAAATCCAAACTTCCCAAAAAACATTAACAAAACATTATTCCTAATCAATCATTGTTACTTTTGCAATTTATATTTTTTAATTCCCTCACTGAATACACGCATGACCACTGACCTCTCAAATATTAAATTAATTCATAAAATTAAACAAGACTTGATCTTCCTACATTATCTCAATTTTGAACAGAATTCCTCGTTGTTTACTTTGCTGTTGCAGCTGGGCAGCACCCTCGACCGTCGCACGGTGGGGTATTTGACCGATTTAGGCGGCCAAAAGTCGATTTTGCAAATTTCACTCTATACAAGTAAAAAATACATCATCTTAATGCTAAAAGGTCAGGGAATAACCAGCTGCACAAATTTTAACGGTAGGCCCATCTTGTCTGAGCGTATGTTCGTTTGAAGTGCGCATGTTCGCTTTTGACTCCCGTGCGGGCTTCAGTCTCACAGTGAATTCCATATACTGAGGTTCGATTTTGAAGTTAGGAACCATGGAGACTGATAGAGCAGATAAATATGTACACGTTATGTGTATTTTCGTACAGATCTTAAATATTTTAGCTGAGATAGAGTTTTTCAATTTTTAATGAAGCGAATTTTAATTAATGTAAGTAAATTGGTGTACTTCCGGGGGTTTCCGGGTCACAGTTTTTGGTGCAATGGAAGGGTTACGTATCCTATTTTACAATTTCGTGAAAATCAATCGCGGATTCGCGCGGTTTTGCGTGATATATAGACATTTATGTACGAATGAGATTTGCGGATTTTTTGACATGAGTTTATTTACTTTTTAATGTCCTCCAAAATTCGACTTAGGGCATTCGGGCATCAACATAATGACTCTAAGAAAGTTATTTAACTTGGTACAGCAACAAAACTTCCAAGATATCAGCGAAAAATTGGAATTTTTAGAAAATTAATTGTTACTTAAATAAAATTATTCTGACCAACAAATAAAAGAAATATAGCTTAAGTATTCATATTTTCAATCTCATATGAAATTAAGGTGGTCCGTAGCACACAAGAAAGAAGATGTGTTTGTTAAAAAAAATTTGAATGGCTTAATGACACTTTCGAAATACATAAAGTAGTGAACCGAATAGGCAGACCAAAGAAAACATTTCAAGATATGAGTGAGAGAAGTAAGACAAGAAGAACAGATGATTTACGACAAATTCAGATGTACTGACTTCTGCAACCCGGGTGACATTAGGCTTTGTAGGAGAAAAACATGCTTCAAAAATAGTCAAGGACATCTCATGTTCTCCAAACCGAGCTGGGAAATAAAAGAAAGAATAGTTTAGGAAGATAGCACAGTACCACAAATGACACTCAGTGCACTAGCTTTCTTTGCTGAAACTGATCTTTCCAGGAGGCAATACGAAATAATTAGAAGCAGTAATAGGAAATTATATCCTTGTTATAGTATACTTCAGAAGAAATAGAATTATCTACTGATGAAGAACCATATTCTTATAATCATCTGTTCTAAATCTATTTTGCAATATTTTATGTTCTCGGGGAAAACTCAAACTTTAATTTAAATTATCAAAAAAGTTATTTGTTAAATTATATTACTTAAGATCACTCAATATTATTAAAGATCCAATAAAAAATCTAGTAGCAGATTATTTGATTTTAAAATGTCATTAGATTTGTACGCTTTTTCTTTACTATTTATTGAATGTCTGATTCTCCATATTTTATTGTTTTTTCATTTTATTGTTAATTCAGTATATTATATTAATATAAAATATTACATTTCGTGTTTAGTACCTGTACAGCACCCAAAAATATGTTATCCCTAAAATGAGCTCTGTTCTTGGGGTTGTATTTATATAATAATAATAACAATAAAAAGTTCAAAACATCATCTTTCTGATTAAAACTGTCTCATATCACCTAAACAACGAAGAATGTGAAAGGTGGCGCATTTAGATGCAATTAAACAGCAAAAATAATTTTGGCCGCCTAAATCGGCCAAATACCCCACCGTGCGTCGTTTCCAATTCGTTCCATCTCCACCTTGCTGTTCCACACAAAAATGTCTGTGTCACAAAAATGTCTCTGTTTTATACGCGCACTCTTATTTTCACATGTATCTCCGAAATTCCCTGATAATTCTAATCTAAAAGGTCAAAGGACCTATCACACTTCCTTTCGCGTTCACAATTCTCGCGTTAAAATTTTAAGTTAAGATTTTTTTATCCTCGCTTAGCAACAACATTCTCCCATCTGATCGCCATTGAGTCCATGCATCGTCTGCTCCTTTGTTCATCTTTTCCGCTCTTCACTTGCCCCAGAGTCCTGCGCGAACTACGAGGGCAAGTCAATAAATAAGTCGCAAAACGGAATTGAGGCAAAAATAATCAAAGTATCTTTCTGACATTTATTTCACTTTTCCACACAATCATCCAATACGTTCAGGCACTTATCCCATCTCATTATAAGTCCTTGAAAGCCAGCAGCAACGAAGTCCTTTGCAGTCATCCAGAAGAATCACACCCTTTGACAGGAGTCCAGGTCGCTTGCGGGGAATGGCCTGTCGGAGTTCCCGCTGAGTGGTGCAGTACGACGCGGTATTCACAGTTTCACCGCGAGACATTTACAGTTACACCGTAATCTTTGAGGTTACACGTTGGCTGCGACAGCAACCAAAGGACTTCTTTGCTGCTGGCTTTCAAGGACTTGTAATGAGATGGGATAAGTGCCACAGGGTGATTATGTGGAAAAGTGAAATAAATGTCAGAAAGTTACTTTGATTTTTTTGCCTCAATTCCGTTTTGCGACTTATTTATTGACTTGCCCTCGTAGTACCCAAACAGGTTTCTTCTTGCTTCAGACGCATGTCATTCGATTACTCGAACACTATCCATTTTTCTGATTGGTCATAATTATTTTACGAATTTGTTTTCGCCCCCCCCCCACGGATTTACTCACGTGTCCTTTCGTTAATTCAAATTTCCCAACAATATCTACAGTACATGAATAATATACAATATAATAACAAAATATGTTTATTATTTAACAAACATCTACAATGCCCCCCCCCCCCAAAAAAGATCGGTTGGATCCGCCCCTGGGGGTACTCAGCAACAGAGTGGGCGAGACGGACAGGGATGTTTAATAGATTATTGTAATAAATACCTGGGTAAATTCAGATATTCATCTAGATGAGGGGTCGCCAACTTTTAAGCGACTGAGCTACTTTAGAACTCATGAATCTTTCCATGAGCTACCCATTAAAGTAGGAAAATAATACACGTTTTTGTTCAAAAAACACAGTTGTTTATTCCCTACAAATATCATTTCAGACCCAAACGCTGCGTCTGAAATATACCTGCTAGCTAATATCAGTAGTTAGCGAGTACAGTTTGGCGACGGCTGATCTAGATACTTGATAAATGGTGAATTCATACTTTGCTTACTCAGTGCATTTCGTAGACAATGGCAGAAAAAATTATTTCGATCTATACTGTTTAGTAGATTGTAAATAATAAAAAGTTTCTTTAATGTTAATAACAATCAGGAACTAAAACTATTTCCGTAATTTATAATTGCAATATAAATCTTTCGGAAATCGATTTATTGCGTCTTTAGACAAAAAGCGCTACAATAAAATTAAAATTAACTAGTGGTGCTACAGAATGGCACGGACTTTCCCATATTTGTTTTCTATTTCCTTGGGTCTGGGATAGCTATTCGGAATTGCCACATACTCTTCCCAGCTGCCATCTATCGTCGCCCAAAATACGCTTTTTTGACATTTGCTTAATTTTTCGGTTTCCTAATGGTAGAATGGAAATATTAATTTTAAAAAAATTAAAGAACACAAATACCTCGTTCTGATGGCAATTTTTACTTTCCCGTATACGTACGTGTATACGAAGTAATATACGCAGTATAGGGAAAGTTATGTAATGCTGCGCGAAAATATGGCAAATTTTCGGCAGAAAAAAATTCGTTGCCGGGCCCTGATAACGACAAAGTGGATAAATCCGGTTGCTAAATTAAGAAAAAAAAATCCCTGACACATGGTGTAGCCAGAATCCTTGTTTTCGAAGTCCTTGATACCGACAAAACCATTGAAAGGAAAATGTCCGTCCGTCCGTCTGTCCGTTCGTCTGTGAACACTACTAGCGCCTAAACTATATGTACGATTATTTTCAAATTGAAGAAACCCTTGCCGATCTGGTTCAAGTCGAAGCTTTGAGATTTTGAAAAAGATTCTGTAAAATTTGGGGGTACTTTACATAAAGCCCCCCGGACATTTTAAACTTTTCTCAAAAACTCCTCCAAATTTTTTGTTCAAATTTCGTGAAAGAATAGAGTAAAATACACTTATTAAGGTGACATTGGTCTGAATTTCGCGGTTAACTCTGGATTTTCGAAAATTGCAAAAGTTTGAATTTTTTTCGGCTTCTTCCGAAAACTACACAATTAAAGATGGAGATTTTTTCTTCAAATAAAATTTGTTCTTCATAGTGAGTTCTTTCTTTAAGGTCATTTACATTTTTTGAAAATTTTAGTAGTTTTCGCGCAACATTACGTGCAATATTGTAAGAGTTGCAGTGCAATATGAATGAAGTGCAATATTGTAAGAGTATGCAAAAAATATCTTTACTTTTTTACTAATTTACACCAAATAGCATGGCACGTCTTACTTATGGACGTCACTGCAACCCAATGCTTCCAAAATCTCTACTACACATTTTGCAATAACACCTAAGTGCTGACTCCCCACACGCGTACTTTCGCCCCAAAATATGACGTTACAGAAAATTTATATCAAGCGGGTCGTGGCCGGTTGCATACGGAAAACCCATAAACTGTAAATCAACGTTGCAGGACAGCCAGGTTCCTAACTACAAAACAATGAAAACACATTTGTGTGCGAGAGCAAAAAACTCGGTTGGCAGTCTTGCCTTCCGACATTTAATTTATTGAAAAATACATCCCCTTTGAACCACGTATGGTGGTACACACCTCAACAACTCATCATCAGCATGCAGTACACAAAATAATCATAACACACATAAATCACAACAACCTGTAAACACAACAAAATACCAACACTCAAAACACATAAATAACAGCCATTTTTTTACTAGTAATTCCTTTCTCTATTAAATAAGTACGTCCTTTCTCAAGTTCGCCTTAATATCTTTGTATTCTATCATAACCAAAGAAATTCTGCCTATTATTGGACATTATGTACGACATTTAAAAGATCTTTGATTTTACTGCAAAAATTTAACATCTGAATAATTCTATGGGTGTCTATTACTAATTATTACTGACACTCTTGGTCTTGTACTACTTTTATACTGAAAACAATAAAACCGTGTCCCTTGTTTCCGTTGCCATCTACTTGATATTTTGAGATAACACCATGGCTCCTGGGCTCCGAACCGTCTTCTCCATCACGTGTCTTCGCTGCCAAAACGCGTTCTATCACACGCTCCCCGTAGACGCTGATTTGCTCGCGAACAACTGTTCAATGTCTTCCCGCTCTATTCACTTCAAAATTCACTACTATTCCTTTCAAAATCCAAATTTCTAAAAACTAAATGTTTTCAACGCAAAAAATATCAATATTGTTTCTATTACACCTTCACTTCGCGAATAATTGTTACCACATTCTTTCCAAATTCAAAGCTTTTCTAAACGAAATGTTTTCAACACATCGCCACATGTGCCTCGCACGACAGCTAACTCGCTACTGACTGACTTCAAAATATCAATATTGTTCCTAATTCATGTTTACTTTGTAAATACTTATTAACACTTTCTTTCAAACTTGGTTTTTCTGAACAAAAAATGTTTTCAACACAACGCCACATGTGCCTCGCACGACAGCTAACTCACAAGTGACTGACTTCAAAAATATTAATATTGTTCCTAATTCACGTTCATCTCGCGAAAAATTACTAACACTTTCTTACAAGACTTAAAGTTTTTTCTAGACGAAAATGTTTTCAACGCAATACCACATTTGCCTCGCTTCAAAGCTGACTCACGAATGAATACTCACTTCATTTCTCATTGTCGTTGCCTCGCTATCTCAATTTTTTCAAAACAAACAGCGGCCGCCGCCATTCTTGTTTATGTATTGTTCCTAAGAAATTCTTCTATTTTCCACTATTTTTGGTGGATAACTCTGCCACAATGTTCAAAATTTCCCATTTGGTCTCGTCTCGGGTTTACTTCCAAAACGTGCATTTTTGACCCCCATTACGCCGAAAAATGCCGATTTCCACATCATGTATTGTGCACTTCAACGTCAACTGTTCTGCATTGTCGCCTTACATAATGAAAATTATTAAAATTAAAAGTATCCGATCTTCCACTAGTCTTTTATGGGTTTCACAAATTTACCGCAACTACATCGACCTATAACACTTGTTACGGCGTAAGTCACGGGTTTTAATTACGACGTAAGTCACAATTTTAATGAAACCAACACTGAAATTCTTCTTAAATTGTTATCTATTTAAACATTGTGTCCAATCATGTCTATTTGTGCTCATTTTAAATAAACTAAAATATTATTTCTGCGCGACGCGACTTTCTTCTGATTTTTCTATACCCTGTTCATGCATATCGTTGCCGTTTTACTATAGTACGTTCAAGATAATTTGAGATTTCTTTAAAATATACACTAAAACTCGTCGGGATTCTTAATATCATTCCCGTAAATGATCCTGAATCATTACAATATGTGCAATTTTAAAAAAATTATAAAAACAAGATTTTCTCAAAAATGGCTCCAAGTTTTTTCTTTAAACTTTTGGTGAGGATAGTGCCTAATGTACTATGAGTACTATGAGATGACATAAACGCCATATTGCTCTATTCTTTTGTTTTTTCAAAAATTGCAAACATGTAATTGTTTTGACTTGTCTCTCACGTCGTTAATATTTACATTAGAGGCTATTTGTAGAATTATTATATTAATGAGAGCATGTGCTCTAAATAATGTCAAATAAAGTTTCTCGAAAATTGAACAGTTTTCTGTGAAAACTAGCTCAAAATTCCGTATTTTGAGAAACATTCAGACGCCATTTTCTCAAAATGGCTTCAACGTTTTTGTTCACACTTTTCGAACGGATAGTGCTAATTACACTCTTTAATATGGCGTTTGGGGTATTTGTTTGGTTTTTCAAAAATTACACAAATGTATTTTTTTTTAAAGATCTCTCATACCGTTAAAATTCACATGTCCAACAATTTGTAAACATTATATTTGTTATTTTATGTGTTGTGCTTAAATGACTTTAAATGAAGTTTTTTTAAAACTCAAATTTTGGTCCTCAAGGGATGTCGAGGGATTACTGTATTTGATTTTCAGGCAAAAGCGCTTACTTTCTGTCTTAGAATGTTCGAAACTCTTCAAAACAAGATCAGTCGAAAAGTCATTGGTAAGTCCAAGACCTTTCTTCCTTAATTCTAACTTTACCATAATCTGCGAACTTCTATTTTTCGTCTTAAATCTATTGCCCAAATATTGGGGAGGGGGTAATTCTCTAACCAGCAGCAGAATAATTAATGGGTTTTGTGTTGGTGAATTTGAGGTGGGGGGATTTGAAACCGATATTTTAATTTTGAGGTATTTTGAATGAAGTCCTTCGGTCATTTAAAAAAAAAAACAAAAAAAAAAAAAACAAAAAAAAAACGCACCAACAGTTTTTATTAAATTTAGTTGTCCGATAGCATAATGAACGCTCAAGAGAATGGTGCAAGTCTCATTTACGTTAAAATACACGCTTTTTCGAAAATTGCAAATTTCATTTTTTTCGGCGTCTTTTTTCGGCCTACAACTAAAATATTGACGATAGAGATTTTTTTCTTAATAAAATCTTATCCTTCAGGACAGATTCTGAAATAAGATCTTTTTCAATTTTTCAAAAATATGTGTAGTTTTCGTGTAATTTTGCATGAAATTAGGCAATTAAACAATATCATTTTTCTTCAAAGATCTCTCCAATTTTTTCTACAAATCAGAAGACGGGTAGAAGAAGAGACGCTTCTACCACGCTTAAAGGAATGGGAAGGAGGGACGCTTAAAAGAATGGTGCAAGTCATCGTTGAACTCTCCGTGTTTTCAAAAATTGCAAAAACTTTACATTTGGCAACACAAAATGGAAGATAGAGATTTTTGTCTTAAACGAAATCTGTTTTAACAAATCAGCTCATTAAAAAGGGGCTCACATTTGTTTACAAAAAACTAGTCCTATTCCCATCCCTTAGACACATTTACACTTACATGCTCTTCCACATATGCCGAGAGACCGGTCAGGAGTTCAGAGCTTGTCCCGGCTTGAGCGGTGCCCCGCTGGTGGGAGGTTCCTGGTTGGGGAACACTCCGTTAGCCGATGGTCAGGTCGGCGCCTGAACCAGCACCCTCGAAATACTTCCGAGAATGCCGCCTGATCTCACCACGCGGTGGGGGATCCATCACCACTTCCGGAGGAATAACATATTCTGCACTTACGGGACTAATGATCTTAGCAGCTCCTCGTCTCTGAGACTAGTGGCAACAGCGCGACGTGGACGACACAGCGCGGCGCTTGAAGAGAGCCTTGCGGCTCACGGCAACCAGCGCGGCGGCAGCCGCCGACAGCGAAGCGCCGCCCCATCGCCAACTAATGCGAAAGCTCTATTTGGTGAGCTGCGGATTTTTGCTCGTTTTTATCCTTCAATTAAAAACGCAGTAATTTAGGTTACTTATTCATTTTGAAGAATTAGGTGTATTAAAATTTAATACTACTAATGCCTCAAAATGAATAAGTAACCTAAAATACTGCATTTTTAATTGAAGGATAAAAATAAGCAAATAAGCAACAATCCGCATCTTAATGATAAGCAAACGAGCCTTAAACGGCGGACGGAAATCACCACAAAGCACTCACTTTATCTACGGAGAGCACCGTCCGATCTGAAAGCGGCATTGAACTATTCGAGCATCGCGCTTTATGATTTTCGTTACCACTCAGAGAGTGCAGCACTTTTTCCCCGATGAAAATAGAGAATGGGATAACCTTTGATCTAATTTATTAAATCCAATCGAAAGCTTCATTATGATTCAGTTTTTGACATTGAAGCTCCCGATCGGATTTCACAGATTTCGTGTCCCAATTGATAGCTACCAACTCGCTCCCTGTTTTAATCGGAGTACACTCTTGAGTATTCCATGCGAATTAATGTCCCTGTCATCTCGGGTCGAGACAATAATTGAGAACAGTTCAAATGTGCCGGCGCCGAATACTTGTACTAGGCCTTTTTTAAATATTTTTAAGAACATTAGAAATTGTGTCTGACTGCAAGATATTCGGAATAAAAAGGAGTTATTGAACATATCTCTAATTGAAAGAATGTCATTTTATAATAATGTAATTAATGTTATTGCAATCGCAGTAATGATTCAGTCAATTCATGTTATTAAAAAAAGTGCACTGTGTCATTAAATTTCGGTACTCGCTCAAGTATAGACGATGACGCGGTACTTCTTTGACACTTGCCACGTTGCCATGTGAATAGTTGAAAACGTTGATGACTGTCGTTTAAACTGTTCTTCTACTTGAATATTGGACGATAGCAATTTTCTCTTACCCCTTACAGTATTTAAAAAAATAAAATTGGAATCGCCGAGCATTATTTTAGTATATTGTATCTCGTGTTCGGTGATTTTATGTTTGGGCTGGCAGCAGTGACGTACTTCGCGTGGTGAGGGCCAGGGGCGTGAAACTTAAGGCCCGTTTCCACGAGGTGGCATAAGCCATCGCACTTGGGGTGTTGGACGGTCAGCCCGCTTGGCGCGCATGATCGCGCGCGAAAGTCGACAGTGCGCGTTGACACGGTAACATCAGGTTCCACGACTTTTGGTCACGTGACACCGAAACTGACAGCAGTTTCGCGCCATTCGAAAGCGCAATGTCGGTAGAGACCTTGTAGTTACTGCAAACACATTCTCATCATTTTCTCAAAACTAATAAAATTTTACTAAGCTTTTGAGATATATGTTACATATTATATTACATGAGTCTCAATGACAATGTGAAATTACCTTGTAATTTATTTATTCGAATTTTGCATTCAACATTTAGTTCACATTCATGACGGAACGCATACAGTATCTACAAATCTTCCACAGAACGAAGTACTTTGTTGGTCACATATTTTTGTAGTTCTAATTTGAATTTAGTGCCCTCTACTGGCTTGACAGTTGCTTGGTAGATTATTGAAAAATGTTATCTCTGGACGATATGGATTTCAAAAGCAGTTGTTTTTTTTTTCCTTTTCTATCAGTACAAACTTTTTCTATGTTGTTTCATTACTTGTGTTGTATGGTAAGGTACTATGTTTCCATTGCAATTCTATTGATGAATAATATTGTATTATATACATAAAGTCCATAGACTGCAAAGACATTACATTTTGAAATATAGTTTTGCAGCTATCTATCCTTTTCATTTTGAATACTGTTTTTATGGCTTTTTCTGGAGTGTAAATTCTCTAGTCATGTGTCGTATATGTATCACCCCATTTATTTATTCCATACACGAAGTGTGAAAGGATTGCTCAGTAATATAGAATCTTCAACTCAGGATCAAAAGTTTTGAAAGATGAAGTAGTAGACCACGGGAATTTTTTTGTTATCTACAGCTGTTAATTTTTCATTTAACAATGGAAAGATTGCAGTTCAGTGATATTCAGTTATAATTTCCTTTATTTTTAAAAAATTCATTAATCTTTCATAGCGTATTTTTCAAGAATTTTTGTGAAGAGAGAGCAACAAGAAAAGGACTATAGCTTATAACTTCAAGAGGAATAACCTCTTTTTTCATGGTTTTACCATTGTTGTTTGAAACATCAGGAAAGATCCCTTGTCACAGTGAACAGTTACTTACAGTTATAAGTATCTAGTTTCATTATATGGAAAGCAATTTGTTGCAGCATAAGACCCTGAACATGATCCATTCCTGCTGCACATTTATTTTATAGATTATTTATTACTCAGAGAATGTCATCTGGTGAAGTATGTTATATGGAAAATATGAAACTCAAAGAAATCAATATCTTCACTAGAGACCGACTTTCCTCACCAAACGTGTACATGCACCAAACAATTATGTTTTATTGTAAAACAGTTACAAATACATTAGAAGTATGCTTCAGCACATTCTTCATCAATTACATGATGTGTTCATCTCCAACATTCTGTTAGAAGTGGCCCTACTACTTAAGGGAATTTAAAAAATTTAGAAATAAACTAAGGAGATTCCTTGAGGTGACTCATTTATAAATAATTACAAATAATATTATATTTACACACCCATATAATATTATTATATATTTGTGTGTGTGTATACGTTTGTATGTATGTGTGTGAGAACGTGAATGTATGCCCCTAATTGTACAAAGTAATGCAACATGTTATTGTTATTGATATTATCATTACCATTACCATTATTATATTATTATTATGATTATTATTAATTGCCCATGTCTCTTTAATTGTGGAAACTAGAAATTACTGTTTCCCAATTACAAAGAGCTCATATTTAACTTCAGAGGAATGGTTTTTCTGTTTTACTCTATTACTTCTAACTTATTCTACAAATGATACATATCAAACTGTAATAAATATGAACATAAGTGAAGATAATTTTTTTGCTTATTTTAATGTCTAAACATTAAAATTTGCAAAATGAAACTAGGCAGAAAAGTTCTAAACTGGCTTTATTGTAAATAGGGAGCGGATTTCAATGATTTTGCATATTTTTGTTTGTTGCTTCATGGCATAGCCAAGTGAATTTCTTGACATTTGGTTAGAATTGAATGCAGTGGAGATTAAAATGTTAACACATATTTGTGCCTATTTAGCCAATTTTTTCTGTTGGTGCATATTTATGTAATTATTGCAGCATAATTTGCTTATTTCATTCAAATAGAGACTTATCTGTAAAATGTTTCATGTTTTCATAGAATCCATTGATTTGTGAGCATTCATTGATTAGAAAGAGCTTGTCACAGTTCGAGTTTTCTTTTCCTTTCTATAGATGATGAAATATTTTTATGTAGGATATTTCTTGATATATTTTTGAAACCAGACCCCAAAACTAAACAACACATACAACGTCCTTCACTGAGGTGCATATTTTCTTCAATTCTACTGTGAAGTACGCTAGGTTGCTATATACAAAAGTATATCTTTTCATTCCAGGCATGCTTCTGCTGAATTTTAGCAAGAAAGGTTCAGAAAGGAAATTAAATACTATTCATTTTAACTGCATGTTTTATAATTTTTAAGTTTTTTAACAAAATATTTCCAGATATTTTTGAGGGCATACAAATCCTCTTCCTAATTGTAACAAATATGAGACTTTACTTCAGGTAAATTTTGTAAATTGACAACAGTGAATCATGAATTAGTTTGAGGTATGAAGGAGCAAATATTATTGTTTGGGAAATTATTAAAAAGTATAATGCTTACATACAAAATACTACCTGGCAAGTTTTACTAACAATTTAACAATTACATCTATAATATGACCAATGCATAGCTATTTTTATTTCACTATCTTTACATTTTAATTCTATTTTAAATTACTTCGCTAGGTATTCGGTCTTCAAAAAACTTTTCTTCTATACAAACATTACGCCAATTGAGGTTACGCAAGTGAAAATTTTCATTTCGTCTAAAAATTTGCAAAAATATTTTAATTTTGACGATAAATGACATTGTGCACTGAAGATGAAAATTCAACAAAGATTTTCACACAATCGAAAACGCTAGGAACAAACCACAATTAATGCGCAAGCCACTGTTTCACGCCAATCTAATCCAGAAACAAAAATGTATCTATTCACGTCCGTATGCTAATTGTATGGTCTGTGAGGACATTATTAAAATTGTGGAGTACGTTTCCTCCGAGGCAAGTGGTTGTTAATATTACTCACAACTTCTATTCAAGCGAAGACATAGCCACAGGTTAGGCCAGACACGTGAAATCTACAGCACGCCGCATTCCGCCCAGCCCGCCCTGTTCCCGCCCAACGCCGGCCCCTGGCCCTGCCCTGGCCGGCCCCGAGACCGCACCGGCCCATCCGGGCCCTGCTTGGAGCTCGTGAAGTTGCTCCTAACGTGCACGCAAGCAGACTGATAAACTTACAAATTCTACCGCAAGGTGCCTCTGCAATCGCAAGTTCCACGCGATGAATCAAGCAGAGCTTGATCGAGAGTCGCGATCATGGCGCGCCGAGCGGGCTGACCGTCAAACACCCCAAGTGCGATGACTTATGCCATCGTGGAAACGGGCCTTTAGATAGGAAAACGGGGTAATGATTTTTGCGCCATCTATCCTATCGTTGTAGTGAGCGAACTAAACGTGTGACGTCACAGAATTCAAAAGCTGCCGGTGGCAATGTAGGCGGTGGCTTTGATTCGTTACATGGTTACGTGCTGCTCAGGTGCTGTTTCAGGCGACATTTTTCAGCTTTTTGTTAGTATTTAGAATGTCATGCCTTTTAAATAGAGTGAATCGTGCCACGACATTTATTTGCCGTGTCTAAAACTTCATTTTCGGCTTTTTGGAAGATTTTAAGAAGACTGGAGGTAGGCAACACATCGCTTGGATTTTCGCCCATCCAGCAGTTGGAGGTATTTATAATTCATTTTGAAATCTTATTGCATAATTGTAATTGATTATTTAATTTGTGAGCATTTCTACCGTGCAAAATAGTCTTGAAAATCCGTAAATCCATATAGTACAACCTAACCTAAGTAGATGTGTCATTTATTCTGTACTATTGGTTTAAAAGTGTTTCAATTATATTATTTCCAACTGATCACTTCGCATGGTGTTGGACAAGTTTTATATTAATCCATTGTTTGCATTGCCCAATTATTTAAAATGTCACATTTTCAAATGAGACATATAGTTTTTACTGTTTTTTGACCAAATAAATAGAAATAAATTAGTTTACATAATTCATTATTGTTTGCATTTCTAGAATAGGTACACTCTCATTAGTTTATGACAAAATGTAATTAATTTATTTTGCTTAGGTGTACGAGTTAAGTTTCCATTCTGGAGATGATATTCGAGTTGCAGTATGATGTGATGGCAAGATATAAGATGCTCTGGCAAGATATAAAAAAATTTGACTTCACCAAAGATAGAAGATGGAACTTCACCAACAGTGTTTCCTACAAGCCCAACGCTGTTTTCAAAGAACATTCCAAGAAAATCCTATTACTAAGTGTGCCAGTGTAAATTTTTTCCGCCTTGAAGCTGCAAGTGGTGCGAGTCTGAATGATATTAATAGACAAGTATATTATTTTGATAACTTATAAATCAATTAATATTTGCCTTGTTTAGAAAAACTTGATTAACAAGTACTGGAAATGTATTAAATAAATAATGAAGCCAATTTAGAGTTTGTGAACAATTAAGAAAACGTTGGTTTCAGAATGTGTAATTAAAGAACTGAGTGAAATAAATATTGTATTCTCATTATCTAAAGTTTATTTTGCAAATTTATAAATATTAAGGGCGCTGTCCAAATTAGGGAAAATATTTTTGTATATTTCAGCTTCAGTGTTACAAGAGGTTAATATGATGAATTTTTTATTAAATGTAGCCAAATTTGAATTGGTAAATGAATCATCTGAATAAATCCTGTATCAATAATATTAATGTTAGTTACAGGAAAAATCTATTTGAATTTTACTGAATATACTGTCAAAAGTAAGTCATAATTCAATATTGTTCTGCTTATTTGTTGATTTCAATGATAGTTTATGTGTCAACATGGTGTAAATTGACACGCTCAGATGTGCAGTAACCAATCAGATTGCTATAGAAAATGAAAAATCTCATATTGTAGCCTTAACAGAAGAAAATGGTGCATTTTTTTAAAAAGGAAAAACATGAATAACTCTACAGTTGATAAAAAGAATGAATTATAATTTAAATTTTGGAATGATTCTTTACAAGTCTTGCAGTTGAATGTTTTTAAAAATTACTTTGGCATACAATCAGGTGAATTGATTCCAAAACTGCTTTTTTTGGGGTTGGAATTTCAGGGATCATCGCAGGCATCTCTACTTCATATGTTCCTGTTTCATGTGTTTGTTCATATGGCTGGGAAACAATTTTTTTTTTTAAGTAAACAGAAAGTTTCCTTCTGTTTTGTCACAATTCTCAATACGTTTGGCATGGTTCATGTTATTAAATAAAAATGTCCTGTGTGAATTAAAAAGTTATTGAGGAGCGGAGTTCAAATTAGATCCATTGTAATTTCCAATATAGCAAAAAAAATTTCTTAGGGGCCCTAATTCACATTCCTGCTTCTAAAGCGGCTGACTCAAAGTTTGGATAATTTATGGCTTAATGAGAGGAAACCATCAATTGTGAATATCCAATTCCATAAGGATGGAACTTTTTCCTCTGTTAGTGGTTGGGTTCACAAATCTCATTTGTTAATATCTTTTGCTTTCATGTTAAAAGGTTTGTGAGGGCTACTATTTGATCCAACAGATTATGAATTGAGACCTTCCGCTTTCCCATTGCATGAATTGAATAAATTGTTTAAAAAATTTAAAACCTCTGCAAGATCATCTTTATTAGGAATTTTTAAAGTGCCAGATGGAGTTTCAAATTCAACTACAAAAAAAAGTGGCAATTGTACACATCCTAAAATATTTTTGCACAATTTTTATATATATGTACCATGCAAACACAAGCGCTTAAAAATATCAGACCCTCTGTTCTTGACTTGATGAAATTGCATCTTAACTTTTGCTTGTAGCTCCATTCAACATTAAATTTCATTCAAGTGTTTGTGGGATGTTATCCAATAAATTTAAGAGTAGAATTCGAGAATAATTAATAAATGTGAAATTGAAAATGAATAAGAATCCTGCGTATGAAATTAAATTGAAATTGTGAAAGCAAATAAATATTTAAATTTATATTTACCATCTATTCGAGATATAAATTCCATGTATACCAACACTGATTCACTAAAAACCTGTGTGGTATATTTAACACGTTTTTATCATTTTCTTGGTTACATACGTTGAGACAATTTCCTCATGACCTTATTAATTTTGTTTACATATGTAACAAGGTAATAGACTTTTTCTATGACGTGCCATGAAGCTAATTTAGTTTCCTTCAAATTTCCAGAGTTTTAGTTAGAAGATTATTGTGAATTCCTTTCAGCAAATGAGGCACATTAAACAGGTGAATTATTTCTGTTTTGTCAATGAGGTAAGTTAATCCTAAAAATAATTATTTTCTGAAGATTATATAAATATTAAAAATTTATATAAAATATAATACTAAAAATAATGTGAAAATATTAATGTAGATATACAATATAAATTCCACACAGTAAAACAATTGTAAAATCTGTTAATGAATCAGTTGTTGTGTTTGTTGTAATAATGATATTACAAAAATTCTGAAGAAGAGATGAATAAATTTCAAATCTAAAAATCATTCATGTTGTTTTTTTTTCATTGAACACAAATTATTTAAAAAATCCACAAAAACGCATAGAAAAATCAGAAATGTGACTATATAAACATTTGAATATACAAACAAAATATTTACTTTGAGCATTGTTAGCTTTTATTCTGTTTTCTAGTTTTTTCTATCATGGAATTAACAACTTTCACATTTCACGATCCCTAATTGCACTGTTGTGGAAAAAGACAACTTAATATAATGTTAGAAAACATTTTTTTTTTGTGCTAACTCTTTCATAATGAGCAATTAATTGTAAAAGTAGGATATGTAATGAAAGTTATTTTTACATCAATTATTTTAAATAATTGTGTAATAAAAGTTAAATGACATTTACCAACAATATTAAAGCCACCATCTGTAACCACTCTAATGCATACATCATAGTAGCTGGGGTGTTGATGTTTGGTTACAACTGAAACTAAATGAAATGGGAATTTTCTATCATTTTTTCCAAGTTTTTCATCTATGTATTCGTGTCAAATATTCATTAAAAATTGTTATATGTAAACAAGAAATTATTTAATGGTCTACAGATCCCAATTCATTGCGGAGATTGTAAATTTTCAACTATAGAAAATACCCCCTCCTTAGAAGTGAGGTTCTGTCTCACCAATCGTATCCAGGTGTGCTTATTTGATTAATTTCATTCGTACATACAATTTTATTATTTTTTTAAATATTAAAAACATATTTTACCAATTAAATCTTCGCGATTTGTTTTTCAACCATCGCACTGGCCTAAGTTTATTTTCGGGAATTTGTGATACGGCAACCAAGAGGTTAAATAATACAATTATTTGTAGTAAAACGTAAGAAAAGCAGATAATACCCATGGATATTCCCTACACTCACCATAATCTGCATTCGCGCAACTTTACTCAAAATGCGCGCGAAAACGCAACAGCCGCGCTATCTTCGCTATCGTAGTGACCGAGGAACTAAAACTTTGTCCCCCGCTTTTTAACATTGAGTGAACCAGCCCTGGTGAGGGCGGTGAGACAGGGTGGTGTTGTAGCACGGTAGGAGGCGGTAGCGGTCTTCGGCGGTCAGTAGCGATTAGGTATAAACGTAATTGTGGTAAGTGGAAGGTAGAGAACAGAATTGTTACGGTGTATGTTTGAAATGTGATCCTTCCATAATACGGGTTCTGAAATAAAGAGGCGGGTATGTGTTCCGACACTGAATAAATTGATTTTGCCGTACTTGATTGAAGCTTAGTATTTTTTTTTATATTTTCTTGTTATAAAATTGAATGACCTGAGATTTATATAAATTTATACAATTCCCTTGATTTCAGCGGAAAACAACTGCCTTTCAGTTCAGGTGAATTGTATGATAAGCAACCAGTCTGCTGAGGCAGACAGTGGGAGGTGCAGCTGTGCTGTACAGTTATGTCAACTGTTAAGTTGGAGTTCTCGGGTTCCTTAACCCCATCGGACCCCCAAAAGAAGCCGGTAGTCATCATTGGCCAACTTAAAAATTTGGCTAAAGCAAAATTTTCAGATTTGAGTGTGAAACTGGCACCACATGTGTCTGAAGAGGTATTTGAATAAGCAATAGGCATTTTGTAGTGGTTATGTTACATATATGTGTGTGTGTGTGTGTGGATATGTATAAAAAATTGAAATATCTTAATGCTTGTCATTGCTTTCCAGATTTACAGTACTGCTTTAGCCAGTCTCCATCCTTCTCCAACTGATACATGTTCTTTGTATCTTAACTTGGCAACATTAGCTGCACTTCCTTTGAAGTGCAGTCGTCATAATACACCTTCACGATCTCATGCTATTACCAAGATAGTACGAAGTACTGCTGTAGGAGTAGATGAATCAATTGTGGTAAGCAGTAATATTTGTGGACTTCACCTTGATACATGTGCACGTGGTCTCAAAGACTTCTAAAGCCTTCTGAGTTTTGTTTGAACTGCTTACAAATTCCAATTTCTCAGTATACTGGAAATGTTCTCCTAACTAACCAATTTTATTGAGTTGTTTCAGAAGTAATTAAATTTCTCCCTTTTCAATATTTGTAATACCATGTACTATAGTTTAATTTTTGTATAGTAACCGATGATATTAGGCCATTGTTACCCTCCTGCCTTATAAAATTAATCTTTTGAACAGTGGTTAGCTCATTTCTGTGGCTACAAGTCCTGTAGAGAAGAACGTTTGTGAATTAATTAAACAAATCTCATTTTATTAGGCAGGAGGAACAATGACCTAATGTCTTCTGCCACTAGAAAAATCGAAGTATACTGATCATTAATTAGATTATTTTATCTCAAGATGTTTATCAGTAAACGTTTTTCTGGTATCAGCTTTTGTTTTTCATTCTGGAATGCTCGCTAATATCGATTTCACCACATTCATTCGTTAATTATTTCCTCTCAAGCCCATTAACTGTACTAATCACGTATTTGAATTGCTGTACGAAACTGTGCTATAAACTGTCCAATATTTTTCTTCACTTCTACATTTTTAGCTTAAAAATCTTATTTTTAAGCTAAAAAGAGAGTATATTTTTAAAAATGTATTCTTTAAATTCGCACAAAGCATGGATAAAATTATGAGAGAACTGTGACACATACAGGGCTTCAAAGTGTTTCATTCCATTGGTTATTAACTCAAGATAATGGGGAAAAAAAGATATTCAATGTTACATGTCATTTAACTGTCATAGAAGTAGTTAATCTCTGTAGTGATGACAGTCTTACAGATTCTACTATATAGTAATGGATTAACAGTACTACAAATTCAGTGTCAATTCTAGATGGACAGCGGCACAGTACAGTAAACAAGGGACTATGGATCTCCTATGTGTTCATTTCTTCCTGAATCTGTTCCCAATTTCGTCCTTAGGGCTGATTCTCTATTTCCATATGGCCCATTCCCTGAAAAATATACAGATCCTGGCAATACTGTGAGTACACGGATGTTGACCAAGTAGCATAGCGGTAGAACAGTGATCGCCAAACCGTCGATCGCGAGCTACTAGTAGCGCACAGGGCAATTTTCTGTAGATCGTGGTCAGGCTCCATGTTTTCTAACCTCGACTTGTTCTACAGAGCTCTATCAGATCACTCACAAAAATAGTTTCTTGCGTACTGCCGCACAGTGATTTACTCATTGTTACTAAACTAGATTTGTGCTAGTGATTGCGAGTTCCAGCAAAAACCTAGTGACTTATCACTTTCATTTGGAATGAGAAACCAATGACTTCTTTTCCGAGAAAAAGGACAAGTGTGTGTGTTTACTGAGCAATGAAAGTGAACCAGTTGGGGAAAAGGGGGAATTACTAACTGTTTTTCAATTTTTTGTGTAATGTGCAATTCCATTTCAGTTTATATTTCTTGTATACAGTTTTATTAAAATTTGTTTTATATTTAATAGAAATGTGTATGCATAGACATACTGTGTTAACAAATGTTAAGAAAAAAAGGCAATTATTCTCTCGGTTTCTTGATACCCCACAGTTGGATTGAAAATGGTATGGTTGCTCTCAAGCATCATAAGTTTGGCGACCACTGCTATAGAACAATCAGGAATAATGTCAAGAATTATTTTATTATATTTTTAATTTCCTTCCCAGTAAATGAGAAGCTTTTGCTGTTACATGTCACTTGTTTGTATGCTAATATTTCAGTAAAAAAGTAAAAGTGTATAAGATGTTTTGTCAGTACTTGGTTCAAGATTAGAACTCAAAACGAGGGAAACGAGTATTATATAAATATGATGGAATTTTGTTTTCAGAGCACAAAGTAGCATTTCTTTGTGATTATAAGATTAAATCATTACTAAACTTCACTTTAGCTTGGACACTATAGGGAGTGGAGAGGGGGGCAACTTCTGTGTATTATCCCTTTTTGGCTGAAAAAGGAATAATTTTGCATTGACTAGACTTGAGGTTATTTTGTGTAAATAGCTGAGAAAAGAACCTTGCTGATGCCTTGGAACAGCGCAAGCGAAGCTTGGCCACCAAAGCATTTTAAGGGATAAAGCTGTAAAATATTTATGCTGGGCATTTGTTTGATAGTATAGTAAGGAGGGGAAAAAAAAATGCTTGTATATTGTTACTAAGAAGTGGAAAGGATCAATTAAAACATAATGATACTCAGTGATTTGTTGAATGTCGTGATTTATTGAAAGTGAACTTCAGTGATTTTGTCTAATGATTAGGGTTTTCTTTCAGATTGTGTGTGAACGAAGTGATGTATTTGCATCAGCATGTGCTGTGGCACGTGCTTATCCTTTATACTCCTGCAAAACTTCCAGCAACTCCAGTCACAATACACAGACAACTGTGAGTGTGGAATTTTTGCTTGTCCCAGGTTCTGATGTGACAAATGAGAGAAATGGAATAACTGATGATGTAATATCATTATCTTCAGAAGATTTAGATTGTTTGGAATCAGCATGTCAGGGAATTAGGTTAGCAGCAAAAATTGTTGATGCCCCATGTAATCAGATGAATGTGGATCATTTTCTGCAGGTAAATGCCTTTATTCTCTTTTTGACGTTTTGCTTGTGTTGTAAATGGTAAATTTGTGATAATAAAAATACATTTTTACATATGATAATTTAGGAGGTGCAAGCTGTTGGCTCGGCTATTGGAACTCCTTTCCATGTAATTCGTGGTGAGGAACTGAAAGCAAAAGGTTTTGGAGGAATTTATGGTGTAGGAAAAGCTGCTGCTGTAGGGCCAGCTTTGGCGGTGCTGTCCCATCGACCGGAAGGTGCTACCCAAACAATAGCATGGGTTGGAAAAGGAATTGTTTATGATACTGGAGGACTGAGTATTAAAGGAAAGGTATGAGAATATTAAAAGATTTGTTCTTAAATTTAGTAAAAGCCAAATCAGAGAGAAACTAATGTGTTGAATTATTGTGAACATACTTTGTTGTGTATTCCTTAAGGAAGGTATTCTTTATTTGCAAACAGCTCTTATTCACAGATGATTCCACTTTTTTGTATAAGGGAGGTCGCCCACTCCCTTATGCCTCATTTGGACTCTTTAAGCTGTAGTTAATGTTTTTATACAGCTTTCACTTCTACTACGCAAAACAATGACCATGATTTTGTCGAATATTTTGGGCTCTACATGCAGCACATGATTCATATTAAGGAAAAGTTTGTCTAAATCGTGCATGAACAATGTATTGGCAGTGTACAATTACCAACAATCCCAAAAACGCATGAATAAAATTGGATGCTCTTTGTATGACAAATATTGAATGTGTACTGTGGGGACCTCCATACATGACAACTTAATTAAGCAATCACTTATTCTGCTTGAAATCTGTTATTATGCAAAGGTAGACAGTGAATTTAACCCTAAGTGTTTGATTGAAAGTGTAAAGCAGATGGGCATATGATCAGCCAACTTTGGTGGATGGACATTTCAAAAACATTAAAAATAAGATTGCAATGCTACTGAAATATTGCAACTAGATTCCAGATTTTTAGATATCTTAAACTTCTGTTATACGTTTTGAATCAATCTAAAATAAACCATTTCAGGTTTTTAATTATAATCTTTAGGATCGGGGCTGGATCTAAGTATTGTGGGGCCCCCAGCCATAAAATTGTGTCCCCCCCCCTCTGTAAAAATACTATCATCTTTATTAAATGACAAACGTATCTTAACACGTACTTTCTGTACAAGTACAAATGAAAACAACACTTTTTTATGGAAAATTTTATGTATCGTCTTGTATATTATTTCAGTAGTACACCTTTCCTTTGCGCCTCTCACACGCAACGAATCTTTATAAATGAGGTCTCTAAAGAAAGAGAACTTCATGGAGATATGATGAATTGCACTTTGACTTCAAAAATGAGAAGGATTTGTTTAAAAAGTGCATCAAAAGATTCATGTCAAATGCAACCCGCAACACATGTCAGGATTTATTAATCTATATCATCAAATTACTCCTAAAAGATGTATTTTAGGGACTTGGAAATTAAAATTTTGAGGCCAAAGGCCTCAAAGAAAAGTTTTGCATACCATAATTTACAGGATAAGGTATTCTTGGACATTCAATTAAATTTTTGCTGGTTCAACACTTATTGATACTATCCAATGCAAACTATGTTTCAACCTTTGTTGCTGGTGGCCTTTGTGATGACACGCTTAGATGACTTAGATTCCTCCATCTTATATTACGCTTTACATATATACACAGTGGTTTGCGCAGACCGATGAGGTTTATTTGCATTCTCATTAATTCGAGATTCACTCTCGCAGCAACAACTAGAAGTACTATTAATAGTTGTTTGATACTGATGAAGATTGTTTCTTATGTCTATAGTGAAAACATTCATTTAACATTTTGCTGTGGTCTAAAAGTACCTCATTGTGGAGGGATGTAGGTGTAGTGTGAAGAGTGAAGACTGTGTCTTGTTTGGTTTGGTTTGTGTTTTACCTACACTAGTATCTTCCATTATTCAATGAAATTTTCAAATCAACATGTGCAATCACATAGCTTTCTCAAGAGTTAAAAGCATTTTTAATATTTTTGTGACTATTGTGAAAAGCTGACTGTCAAAGAGTGTTGAATAATTCCTTCAAATATTGTTTTTAAGAAAGTGTTGTGAATTGTTGCAAGGAATTTCTTGAATATACTGAATAAATCTTCATTGAAAATTTCTTTTAAACATCAATTGCATTGTTTTTTTATTTTATTTGATATTGTGTTAGTACATTGGAAGTTACCTTTATACATTTATAAACAAATGCGTTTCATCAACTACTCTCCCTCTTAGAAAGGAAATAGAATGATAAGGAAGAATTTGGGGGTTTAACATGCCAGAGTTCTCACATGGATATGCAGAAGTAGTAGGGAAAAACTTGTGCAAAATAAAAAACTTTGTCGCAACATAAAGAACAAACTTTTTAAATTAGCTCAAGTAAAATAGCTTGAAATAAATGAACAATAAAAATCAAAAAGTGCTAGCCTACTATACTACATGATTTAATTTAAAAATCAACTAAATTTAGAATTACATAGAGAATCATGCAAGTCACTTGATAACTGCCAACGTTTACAATTCAGGGACATGATTTAAATGATGGTGGTATGTGGAAGTCTGTACATCAATGACCAGCTGTACACTCATATTGTAAATAATACACCGTTTGATATTAAACCTAAGGTGTTGGTTTGCTAAGATATTCAGTACATTAACATAGTTTGAGCAGCATTACCATGTATCGAAGTGAAGTCTAAGCCTACTGAATTGTTTCTAATGATAAATAATGGAATTTATTACTCAAAGGTGAAAATATTTTTATAATTTTTGGCCTTGAATTGCTTTTTATGAGGTACGCAGGAACACAGAAAATAAATTAAAAATTTGTTTCGAACATCAATCGCATTGCTTTTACTCTTGTTTGATATTCTGTAAAAGCACATTAGAAGTAACATTGATACATTCTTTAAACAAATAAACACGTTTCATTAACAACTTTTCTACTTAATATTGGAATAATAATGGAAGAATAGGGAAAGGATGGGCTTTAACATGCAAGTTCTCGCACGGGTAGGCTAGTATTATATTTAATTTTATATAATATGTTTTGCAAATTTTTCCGAAGTGTGTGGCCCCTCGTGGATGGGGGCTCCCAACCAACTGCTTGTTTTGCTAGATAAATCTGTCCGTTTAGGATGTACAATTATTTTAAATATAATATATTAGTAACAAAATAAATTCAGTATTTATGTATTCCATAAATGTTCAATAATAAACAGTGCATTTATTCAAGAACTATTTGATGTTCAAAAAGCTGTGTCCCAGGCATTGAGTCCTCATTGGCCCAGGTGCATCCTCATGCATCTTTCCTGATATGCTATTTCTGTTTCTCTTCAATGCAGAAATGTATTTTTTACTTTCCCGTATATGTACGTATATATGGTGTAATATATGTAGTATAGGGAAAGTTATGTAATGCTCCATAAAAAAACGGCGAATTTTTGACAGAAAAAAAATTCATTGCCAGGCAGTGACAAAGAAAAAGTGGATAAATCCTGTTGCTAAATTAAGAAAAAACATTGCCTAACACGTGGTATAGTCAGAATCCCTGTTTTGTGGGTCCTTCATACCGAAAAACTAACTGAAAGCAAAACGTCTGTCCGTTCGTCCGTCTGTCTTGTGTCCGTACAGTGTATGTGAACAACTAGTCCCTAAACCATGCGTACGATTTTTTTCCAAATTGAAGAAACCCCTGTCCATCTGGCCTGAGTCAAAGCTCTGAGATTTTGAAAATCATTAATTAATTTTTGGGGGTACTTTACATGAAGGCCCCCAGACATTTTCGAAATTTTCTCAAAAATGGCTCCAAATTTTTTCTCTAAATTTCTTGTGAGAATTGAGGAAAATATATCAATTAAGGCGGCATAGGTCAGATTTTTATGGTCAACCCTGAATTTATGAAAATTGCAAAAGTTTGATTTTTTGCGGGCTCTTCCTACAATCACAGAATTAACACTTATATGGAAACATCGGTCTGACAGGCACCAAGTGAAATTGGTTTATGCAATAATGACCGATATAAGTGGGCGAGAGTGTTGACAGTCATAGTAGCTTCCTCCCTGACCCTCTTCTATCACTCGGTGGAATTTGTCTATTTCTGCTGAAGCGGTCAGCATTTATGGTGCAGTTTTGGATATCGTGGCGGTCTGTGAGACTGGTAGTTTCTCTTTCCGTATTTTTCGTAATGGTATGTGAGATCATGTTTTTCTCTTAGTGTGTAAGTGGTCTGTGAGACGGGTGCTTCCATAAATGCTCGTGGGTGACTTCCTCAAATATTTATTTAATATTTTTAATATTAAAATATTGTAATGGATCGCCCAATTCGTTCAGACGATCCCAACTCGAGAAGAGAAAAATTTAGAACCCTACTCAAGCTATGCTTCTTGTATGCAAATCTATTGAAGGGTCTAACAGGAATGTCACTTTAGACAATTGATTTAATTCTTCAGATGTTATTGTTGAACTGATGAAGAGAAAATTAACTTGTTGGGAATTTATTCACAACAAATATTCACATTATTTACCAGTAGAAAAGGACAAAAATGATTCCTGATGAATTCTTTGCTAGCCTACAAAGACCAGTTGGACCAACTGTACAGATTTAGAGAACAGAGAAGGCTGTAAGGATTTAGAGGCAAAAGTTTTTCAACAATATCAGTGTTTTTCAACAATATCAGTGTTTTTCAACAATTTCAGTATTTTTCAATAATTTTAATATTTTTCAATTATTTTCATGTTTTTATAATATAAAAAAAATTTAGAATACTCTAAAGAAATAGAAGAATTGATTCAAACAGGTCTATAATTTATTTTATTTTTACATCCCAATTCAACGCCCAATAATAAATGGTGGTCTCTAAGACCTGTGTTTCTCTTTGCGTTATAAAAATCATGTTTCCATATAAGTGTTAAAGATACAGATTTTTCCTTGAAATAAAAGTAGTTCTTCCTAGTAAGTTCTTTCATTAAGGTCACGTACATTGTTTTAAAAATTTTAGTAGTTTTCGCGTAATATTGCGTGCTGTGCAATATATGTGCAATTTAAAAAAATCACAAATACATGATTATCTCAAAATTGGCTCCAAATTTTTCTTTAAACTTTTGGTAAGGATAGTGCCTAATGTACTCTTATTAGATGATATAAATGCCATATTCATCTATTCTTTCGTTTTTTCAAAAATTACAAAAATGTAATTTTTTTGGCTTGTCTCTCACTTTGTTAATATTTACTTAGCAGTGATTTGTTTACATTACTACATTTATAAGTACACATACATTAAATAATGTCACAAGTTTTTTGAAAACTCAACCATTTTCTATGAAAATTAGCTCAAAATTCCACATTTTCAGAAACGCTCAAACACCATGTTCTCATAAATGGCTCCAAACTTTTTCTTTAAACTTTTGGAGAGGTTAGTGCAATTTGCACTCTTTAATATGATGTAAAGTTAATTTTGGCATATTTTTTTCTTCAAAAATTACCGTATTAATTTTTTTTAAAGCTTTTTTTCACACCGTTAATATGTACATTACCAGCAATTCGTAAACACTATTGTATCTGTGAGTGTAGGTGCTTCAAATGACTACAAATGAAGTTTTTCGAAAAATCAAAAATTTTCTGTGAAAAAGAGCTTCAAATTTTGCATTTATAGTAGCTCTTAAATGCCATTTTCTTAAAAACAGCTCTCAATTTGTCAAAGAAAATTGCTATTTAGGATGAGGATTTACTGTTCTTTAATATTCTAAAATTAATATTTCCATTCGACCATTGGAAAACCGAAAAATTAAGAAAATGTCCTTTGGGAAAAGAACAAAAAATGTACTTTGGGCGGCGATAGATGGCAGCTGGCACGAGTGTGGCAATTCTGCTAGCCCAGACCCAAGGAAATAGAAAACAAATGTGGGAAAGTCTGTGCTATTCTGTAGCACCACTGGTTTTGTTTTTTGCTGAAAATTAGCATCCCCATTTCTGCTTCCAAATCTGTTGTGTGAGGATGCCCATAGGCCAGTATTTGCAGCATCAGCAAACTTGTGTTTTGGAGTGCAGGCCATGTCAAAGGCAACATAGAGTTATCTTTACTTCTCAGCCCTCTCAAGAATTGACAAGGACAGTGGATGCAAACATGTAAAATGCTCTTCAGTCAGATACTGAGCAACATGTTGCATCATATTGAATACATTGGCTGAGCTTTGCATCCAGGGTCAATCTTCATGTTGAGTTGAGTATATTAAATCTTCCCGAAGGTCACATTTAACCGATGCAAATTTGAGGGCATTGTTATAAGTGTCCTACACTGACTTTAAGCAGGAGATGACGCAAGTGTAAAAATTAATCTAAATTAAATGCAAGTATTTTTTTTATGTAATAAAGAAATTCAGGGTTTGCAATACGTCATGTTTAAATTTGCACATTGTACACATTATGTGATAAATGTGTGCATAGTTGTGTGTTAACTGTGTATCTGTGGGAAATATTTGTTTGGAAGCTCCTGCAAAATTATGTCGCCATCCCAATGTAATCCTCTTCTTGACAACAGTGTTGGCTGGGTGTTGTCTTGTGACATCAATGCCTATGTCACTTCTGCTGATAACTGCTGTAGGTCCATCTCAACCAGTTGTTTATTTTTTTGATAAGCTAAGGTAACCTATAGACCCATCTCAGCTCCTGTGAGCTGAGAAGGAAAAGAACGGGATAACATCTACTCCAACACCTCCCATCTCTGCAGTGTCCAAAACACTTTCCTAAAAAACTTTTCTTCATTTATCTGGGGTGGGGATGATAAAAAGAGTGTGTGAGGTGTGGTATATGGAGCTGTGAAAAGGCTTCATGGTGAAATGATCTAAGCCTGACACAAACTATACTCAAACCAACAACCCTAAGGTGCATGCTCCAGACCTCTTTCCTATATTGATTTATGGAATTTGTTAAAGGACAGAGAATACAAAATCAATTCACACACAGCAACAGAGCTTCAAGGACAGACAAGATACTGAGAGACAGGACAAGAAGATTTTAATAAATGAAAGTAGCATTGTGGTTTTGTCAAAGGCAGAAGTGTGAAGAAGTGGATAGAGAACATCAATTTTTCTGAAAGGTGCTTAGAATTGTGAGTTAATAAGGCTGCCAGTTCCGAAAGATTCAGTGTTCCATCGCTTGATGGCCTGGTGCATTGTTGTTGAATGAATACCCTGTATTTTATAATTTGTTCAGGAAGTGAAAACTATTATCTTTTTCCTGCAATGATAAACAAAACAAATTATCAGTTGATTTTAACTTGTGGTGACTATTACAGGAAAAAAATTAATGGATTATATCGCTTTATTGATGCTAGATTTCTTAGAGTCAATTCCTAGTTTTAGTGACCTTTTTTTTATGTGGTATTAAGGTCAGAATTCTGATGCAAAAGTGTCTCCAGCTGCAAAGGATACAAAAATTCCACTTATCCATGCACTTAATTCTTAAAATTATTTGATAAAGAGATGCACTCTCTAACAGGTTGATATTGTTGGGTAAATAAGAAAAATTGACATGGAAAACATATTTTAGAACGATGCTGGTACTCATTAATGAAGCTTTGCTCTTTACTTGTGCCTGAAATCTGACAGGGAGCCCAAATACAAGGCTTTTAATATCATTCAAATGGCTCATTGTATTGCATGGAAGAAGAAAGACAATATCTGCAATAGTTGAGATTGTCTCGGGTGAGAAATGGATTATTGGAGATATTTTATTTATTTATTTTTTGCATATGCATTGACTTTTTATCTCACTTTTAGTAGAAGAAAAAGCTGTTCACAAATTGTCAAGTTATCTTTGTAAAAATAAATCAAGGACCAAGCTTGTAACATAAAGTAGGTAAAGGCTAAAAGGATACCCAAAATTTCTTTTAATTTCCACCTTTAGGTGTTGCTATATATAAGCAACAAGAATTAACCACAAACCACTAGCTAAAGTAAGGTGATTATCAGTGTGAAGAGTCTTTTGGGTTTGTGAGAAGTATTTGGCAGAACAATACATTGGAAACGATGCACTTGGCACCCCTAACTTAAGAATGCAAAGAGATGTGACAACTGAGGTATGTTATGTTAGGTTGGTTAGTATCAGATAAAAACTACTGACACTTTCCACCTGCAGTCTGATTCCTGTTTATCTCATGATGTCTGCTGTTCGTTACCGTACTTCACCATACACCATTTATGATGTTTGTTTAAGACAGAATTTGTAATTTTGGTGAAAACTGAATTTAAAATTAAATATTATAAGGCAGTCAAACTTTCTCAAAGGACCTGAAGTTTTTCCCATATTAGACAAGATTCCGGTTTATGCAATGTAATACTGCAGAACTTGTGATTGGAAGGACTGGGATTTAAGTTCACTTTAGACAGATTTCTGCATTATACATGTTGCACATTGAGCAAGTTTTACTGTATGACTTAACTTGTCTTGTGATATATGTAAAAATGTATGGGATAGAATTGGAAATAGATTAATTTCATCAACATTTGATTCATATACTACTTTTAAATTGATTGCAAATGTTCTATATTATAGACTGCCATGCCAGGAATGAAGCGTGACTGTGGAGGGGCAGCAGGCGTTTTAGGTGCATTTTATGCAACTGTAAAGGCTGGCTTCTCCCAAAATCTGCACGCTGTGTTTTGTTTAGCTGAAAATGCTGTAGGTCCTGATGCAACACGCCCTGATGATATTCACACTTTATACTCGGGAAGGTATGTTATTAATAACTGCTTTGTGATTCTTAAGTGTTGGTCAGTTTCATTCTTGTTGTATATTGTCTTAATTAAAATGTCAACATGTCACTGCAGTTTTCAGATGGTCACATGATAATTTTTGTTTCTGAATATAAATGTTTACTTTACAAGAGAACTACAATTTATTTTTCTTCTCTAGGACTGTGGAAATAAATAATACTGATGCTGAAGGGCGATTGGTTTTGTCAGATGGAGTTGCATATGCACAGAAGGACTTGAAAGCAAATATAATTCTGGATATGGCTACTTTGACTGGTGCTCAGGTATGATAAAACTTGTGAACTCTATTTTATATATTATTTTTCAAAATTCTTAAAGTACTTGACATGCCTATTAGACAAAGCAGTAACTCAGAGATTTTTATGTGTAGGGAATAAGTACAGGCAAATATCATGGTGCAGTACTTACTAACAATGAAGAATGGGAAGAAGCCTCTGTTTTTGCTGGCAAAGTGTCAGGAGATTTGCTCTTCCCTATCTTATATTGCCCTGAATTACATTTTACTGAATTTGCTTCTGCTGTAGCAGACATGAAAAATTCAGTTGCGGTAAGTCTACAAATGAAACTAAATTTGTTAGAGAAAGTGAACACATATTTGGAGTAAGCAGAAATTACTTAACTCATTTGCCTCTGCTTTCTCTCCCCCCTATGTACTAGCTTTGGACCCATTTAAAGCCCCCCTCCTCAATAGTTTCATCAGTATTGAAAACTAAAAAGATAATGAAAGGTTGGTCATTCTCAGCCGGTGTCAAAAGATTCTTGGTTGCTGGTACAGCGAAGAAGTCAAACCATGGCATCACACAAATCAATGCATGCTAAATTTCTATGAGCCCTAGCAGTTATTCTGTTTGTCTAATGAAAAAATGTACGAGACATAATTTGTAGAAAAGTTGATGTGTGAGCATGTGCATGTGTGTGTGCACGCACGTGTGTGTGTGGTGTGTGTGTGTGTGCGCGCGCACGCGTGTGTGTGCGTGTTTTTTTTTGTATAAGGGTCCCTTATCACTAAAAGTGTATACTTTTTAAACTATAGGACAACATGGGAGAACAACAAAGATCAAAAGAGAAAAAATACTTTTATATGTTTATCCTGCCATTTGGTTGGATACAAATTAATTGAAAAAATAGTAAGAAGACGACTTCCTTAGCCACAGCGGGTAGCCCTAGTGTGAATGGTTGTAGCTTTCTAGAATTAGATGCATCTGAAGGAGACATAATGTATGCATCTCTATCACATCAAATGAAGTAGTGGCTATTACTTGCCGTGATGTGTGTGAGAATTAAGATGTGAACGGGTTAAAAAATCATATGTGAATCTGGTAATGAAAGTTACTCTTGGAAAATAAAGCAGTTTTGCAACTTCAAAATTTTATTGTTTCGTTTTATACAAATTGTATCGTCAATACAAATTTTAACTTAACTTTATTTTATTTTAATTTTTGGTTACTCATTTACTAGTGTTAAGTGTGCGAGATTCCTCATTCTCAGGAACACTTTGAATTGTATGGATTATGAAGATCCAAACCTCAGAAGAAAATGAGATCCTGATTTTGTTTTCCAGATGCAGTATTCTTTTATTCGTCTTTTGTGACTTAGTTGTTTTGGAACCACACCAGGGTCAAAAAGGGGAGAAATTAAATTTTCACATTAATAATGAATAAAAACACGTTTGTATTTTAAAAAAGTGCAGTCCATGTTTTTCTCTATCAAATTGCTCTGAGAAGCCCTGTAATAAACACCCTTTTTTAATCTGGAGAGGCCTTTGTGAATTTGTCATTGGACAAAGTAGAGTTCTTCCAAAAACTCAGTCTCTTGTCATAAGATTGGCCCCCTGAACCATTGCTGGTGAGAACAAGAGCTCTTTTTACTTTCTCGCCTTACGAATTCTTCGTAAGAAGAGAAAGTTATGTAATCGTGCGGCAGAAAACGGGGAATTTTCGCCAGAAAAACTCTTATAGCAGGGGTCTGGTGACAAAAAAGTGGATAAAACCTGTTGGTAAATTTAGAAAAAAAAAATCTATCTCGTGGTGTAGTCAAAATCCATGGTTTGTTGCTTCTTCATACTGCAAAATCGATTGACGGCAAAACGTCCGTCTGTGGTCTACGCTAGCGCCTAAACCGTTCGGCCGATTTTCTTCAAAATTGATATTCCCTGATCGTGTTTACTCGTCTCAAGGCCTCTGGAATTTGAAACTGATATTTTAGTATTTGAGGGTACTTTACATGAAGCCCATTTTGAGTTCTTTTAAGTTAAAAGAAAATGGCTCCAAATTTTTTTATTATATTTTGTTGTTGAATAGTGCGAGGAACGTTGAAGGGAATGACATAGGTATCATTTTCGTTGATAGGCCCAATTTGTCGAAAATTGCAAAAAACTGTTTAAAAACTGCCAAAATTGAAGATAGAGATTTTTGCCTCAGACAAAGTCGATTATACAAAATTAGCACGTCAAATAATGTCATGAACCCTCTTTTGGAAAAACGAGTAGTTTTTGCGTAAATTGCGATTCAAATTTACAAAAAAAAAATTTTCTCAAAAACCGCTCCAAATTTTTTCTTTAAAATTTCTGCACGTGTGTAATAAGGGACGGTTAATATATAAATAAACTAGTGGTGCTATAGAATGGCACATACTTTCTCGCAGTAGTTATTTTCCAAATGCTGATCAGCGGATAAATTATTTGGAGTAAGCCATTCACCGCTGCCTTTCTTGGTCGTGTTTGAATGACATGTTTTTCGCATGTCGACAATTACTGGCTTCCTAATGATAGAACTGATACAATTCCGTTTTGACTAAAATATAAGTAGATGGTCTGCATGTGGGTTCAGTGGCACGGCTGGTTAAGGCACCTTGGGGTTGAGATCTTCAATAAGGAAGGTGCCGAGTTCGATCCCGAGAGGAGGATTTTAATTTGATGAATGTGATGTTGCAGGAAAAAACATTGAAGAGTGTAGATACTTTATTGAAGTACTTCTGCTCACGAATAGAATCAATGCAGATAAATAGAGCAGGACTTGTTTGTGTTTTCCCTAACTGCATCTTTTAAACAATTTTTCAACTCTGTTATTCGATTTCTGAAGCGTATGACGTGTCAAATCAACCATTGTCTAGTATATATCTGTATGAACCAATTTAAGTAAAATATGAGTATTTTAACATTAAATTGTAATACAATATAACCAGAAGGCATGCGATAAACTGACAATCCCTAACGGTTCCGAAATTATTATTACTTTGTAGCCTTACGAATACTTCGTAAAGCGATTCACCACTGCCTTTTTTGGTCATGTTTGAAAGACATGTTTTTCGTATGTTGAAAATTACCGGCTCCTAATGATAAAATCGATACTATTATGTTTTGACTAAAATATAAGTAATTGCGATAAGTGTACTGGAAATGTCTGTATATATTTGTTCAAATTTTTAACTTTTTACAATTTTTTACTTCTCTTCTTTTATTTGTAAAGCGTATGTACCATCGTATCAATTGTTTCTTAATCATGCATTTACCATTTTATAGGTCGGTTCTATTCTTTCATGGCTCTGTTCGACACAGGTGGTGTTGGTGTTGCTTAGTGGTACGAATAAGCGTGGTGGAACTCGTATAAGTGCCGGTCCGTTGACTTTGAATTTTGGATGTCGGGTCTTGGTACGGAAAACGTTTGCTGGTATAATACACTTTTGCTGGTTTATGAAGTAGTGGAATTGCAATAAGGACCGTATAGAAGCAGAGCGAGAAAGTATGTGCGTTGGAAGCACCACTAGTTACTCCTTTCAGTGATCCTTTGCACCCTACCAACAGCAGTTTGTAAATGCTTTGACAGGACTTTCTTCCTTCTCTATACTCAAAGAATTGCAAAATTGGTTCTAAACATTCATTGGCTTACAATCATGGGCTCTTAATCTCATTATACGACCCTGCTTGAGATTTTTGGCAATGTATAACTGATCTGTTTACTTGTAATTGGCACATTTTTTTATTGCTAATTTTAATGGACATTATCTGCGTTTCTGTTTCTAAGAAAAGCAACACTTCTTTCCTGCTAGTACATGGTGGGATATTTCCATGCTTCACATTTATATCAAAGAAACTTTATGACCTTATCCTTACATTTTAATGAAGCTGTAATTTGGAAATTAAATTCCTCTGTGGCATTTTCCGTGACTGAACCTTTCCTTGTTTTTGTAATGTCAAACTCAGCAAAAACTGTGTCAAATGGCCCACTACGCTCTCATAAGAGGTCTCAAATTGTACAACCAGATGTTGTTCCAGTAGCATCAAAAGCCAAGAGATTTTAGAGCAAACTTGTAACTATTTATTTTTTTACTGCTGATGGAGATGCCCTCTCCCAAAAAAACTTGCTTTTGTAACATATCCTTAAGCCAGAAGTAATAATATGCAGAAAAAACACACACGTTTCTCTCTTTGTCTAGGTTCAAACTGAATGATACAGAGGTTACTATGAAAGTTTTCAGTTACAGATACTAAGAAACTTGAAATAATTTTGATAACTATTTTCTCAAAATACTTGCCATGACATTTTATACATTTTTGCATTCTCGTAAACCAATTTTCAAAACAGTTTTTCCACTCATTTCCCTCAAGTGCTGAAAGTTCACTTTTGTAGGCATGAACAGCTTCTTCAGGGCTTGAGAACTGTGGAGAACCTCCTTCCTCGCATGCGACTTTTGACTGTAGGGATCAGAAAATAAACACATGGGGCCAGGTCAGGACTGTAAGGTGGGTGAGTCATTTGTTTTACCTCTTCAGGAACTGAATTTTGAGGTCTATGTGTGCAGAAGCATTGTCATGCTGCCAGACAATTCCTTGGAGTCCTGTCTTCAGTTGCCGTTCTTCAAACGTGGCAAAAACGTTTTGTAGACTTATTGTTGTGTAAGACGGAGCAGTAACTGTTCTTTGTTCTTCCAGTGGAACAGTTGTGACATGTCCGCTTTTGAAGAAGAATGTTGCAACCATTTTTTTCTGATGCTTCGAGGCTGCTTAACTTTTGTTGGTGGATGTTCGTGAGGAAAAATCCATACAGTAGACTGGCGCTTATTTTCAGGATCTAGCTGATAAATCCATGTTTCATCACCAGTGACTATGTGAGAAATGTGCCTGGAGTTGCCTCTTTCAAATCTTTTCAATATTTTTTCACACCATTCCACATGGGTGCACTTCTTTGATTCTGTCAAAGTGATGAGACCCTCGAGATACAACTTTCCTGACTTTTGTGGAGGATTTTGGAAACTGCTGGTGATCCGATCCGTAGGGACCTTTCAATGTCCTTAAATATCACAAGATTGTTTTCGCATACCAATTTTTCCAGGGACAATGTTTTCTTCAGTCGTTTCGGTCACCATAAGCCTACTCCTTTTCTTGTCTTTCTACAAAGTTCTGCCTCTTCTGAATTCTTGAAACCACCGAAAAATTGTCGCATGGGAATGTGCTAGGCCTGCTGCAAACAGTCAAGGCTTTCGGATTCATTGAAACCACTTTTAAAGTCATAATCATTGCATGAAAGTGCTCTCTTGTCAGCTCCCTTCTGACAACAACTAATTGCTGTGTCAACAAAAAGAGAGATAGGCCTCTTAGCAACAGTGATAAGCCGAGCAAGTTCCAACTTGCAAGCATTGCTTAGAAAGGACACTGATTGATTCACATTCTTGGAAAGATAATAACGCACCACTACACTTTATCAAAACTTCCATAAAGACCCTTGTATACTTGGAGGGAATTGTTAGTTTTTATATTGAAAGTAAATAACAGTAAACTGGAGAAAGTTTACTTTTTGGAAAATGAAGAAAGAACATTTGTACACCTATCTATGCAGAGGTTTTGGAGATAAATAAATTTGAATGAAAGTGCAGTCTCCTGCTGCTTTTCAAGAAGCACCCTTCTTTCTGTTATGATTTCACTTCATTCTCATGTTTATTGTGATTAGGATTCATTTAAGAAATGTTTTTATGGGTGATATTGCACAACAGGAACATTTTAGTAGGTCAATGGATGAGGAGAGGCCTATACATCAGCATTTCTATTGTTTCATTCAATTGCCCAACTGAATTGGGAAATTTAGAAAAATCTCCCACTGCCCATGTTCTAAAATTGCCACCTTAGCTATTGAACAAATTGCCTCTATAGTTCAGCATATTGTCTCCCTGTATTTAGTATCCCTGAAAGATGATGCTGTGTGAGCACAATCATGTCACATGCATTGAATGCCAATTATGTGTCATTGATTGATTGTTCCATATCCCCTAAAAGTCGCACCCAAATTCCTTCCCATGCTCAAAGAGCCTGGTATGAGGATGCCCTCAGGGTTGTTTTCTATGACACATCTTTTGTATGATCTACTGATATGAAATGTTTGATTGTAAGATTATAATTATTAACATACCTAGAAATGTTATGAGTGTCATTACTGCTGAGGCCAAAAGTTAAAAATGGAGGCGGGCCAAGATTTTTAATTTGGACGAGGCTGTAATAACACTAACATTTTGTGGTATGTTCAGCATTTTATCAGTCACCATAAAATCTCTTGATTTTTGCAAAAATTTAAGACATTATTGCAATAGTAGACAAATGAATTCTGTTGCTGCAGCATGTTAATATGGTATTATGGGGTATGTGATATGTGACTTGTGATATGTCTATTTAAACAATATTCATATACTGTGGTTTGATGCAAATAATTCTCCTGAACCTAAAGAACCTAAGAACCTAAAGAACCTAAAGAAATCACTTTTGTTGAGGAAGTTGGCATGGTGACTTCTAGTGGTGACACCTTCAGATCATCAGTAAATATGATTACTGAGAAGAGTTTCATTTGATGAAATGCCTGGAAAATGAGGTTAATTTACCTAAGATACATTTTTTTAAATTGCTCTCTTAATATTACAATTAACAATAATTATCCCAAAAACTAATGAATTACTTTTACTCTGAATTATTTGAATTTGATTTATTTTGTACATTGCAATGTTTGTTTTCTTAATAAACATTTGACTTGCGATGAATCGATGGTTGCTTTTTTAAATTGCTAAGGATGTTAAATTTCTTAACATACAGGTAGGTGCAAGAGTACTTAACAAACTTGTAAGGTTGCATGTTAACAGGGGTTAAAGATGCATGTGACCGATAAAATATTTAACAAAGCTCTAAGACATTTATTTCATTTTTGTTAATAAAGATTTCTTATTGAGAAATCTGTTTAAAATGTATCAAAAAAATTAACCTTTTGCACTTCCGATTGTTCAGTTTTTGCTTTGTGTGTCATCTCTTTATTTAAAACCTAACCTGCTGACATAGTACCAGGGTGCTTGCAATGCTTTGGCGATTTCTACTTTGTGGATCACAAAAGAGGGGGTATTTTCATTAAGAAAAGAATTAAAATATGTTTGCTTTACATAACCATGCTTGTAATCATTTAAAAGTCTAATAAATGGTCTTCCATATTGCTGTGACTTAACAATAAACATAATATGTCTTTGCATTGTTCACATTCAATATTCTGTTTCGGATGGTAATTTTTGTTCTTGGTAATGGATGGTAATTTTTTATGAAAAGTTCTCTGGAAATTGCCCTCAGGTTTTCCCCTCTTGGCTAACCACACTATAGCTACTGAGCTATTGTAATAAGACATGTAGGATGTCCGTTCATTTTGTCAATTTAAGATTAACCAATTATTAAGCAATCTAACAATATGAAATTATAATGAAATTAAATAATTAGGGGCATAATTATAGGCATCTACCTTTGTTTAATTCACTATTGTGCACATCTTGTTGAAATTCAAGAGAATTTGGAGCTTAGAAAAGAAAGAAGAAACTGTGGAACTCAATATCGGACCACAAGACCAATTTTGCATTGTCAAGCCCTACTTGTCATGGTGCAAAAGGTTAGGAGAATACATTAATAACTTTGATATTAATTTTTTCTTTCCAGGATCGAAATAATGCCCAATCTTCATGTGCTGGTCTCTTCATTGGTGCACATCTAGGCTTTGACTATCCTGGAGTGTGGATGCACATCGATATGGCATATCCTGTACACAGTGTAAGTTTTTAATGAAGAGTTCCAAGACTGGAGTCTAGTATATCATGATAGTTCTGTCCCTGCAAAAATGCATCTGTATTTAATCTGTTTCTCTGCCTGTAAGGTACTTGAGATTACTTGGACAGCCAAAATGTTGACTCAAATTAACTCATTAAAGTTATTCTTTTGTTCGTTCTTTCTTTTTTTCTTTATTTAGTTTTGTAATGTAAAATCTCCATGTCACTTCCAATGTAACAAAAGTATATAAAATTATTATATGCCTTCCCTTCTTTGTTAGAAGTTGCGACTTGTTTAATGCTATATTGTAATTTTTTATATTTTTACATACAGTATATGCACATTCCCCCCCAGTAATTTAGTTGTAGATACTAATTTTTTTCTGTGTGTGAAAGCCGGTACAGAACAGGATACTACAAACCTAACCTCACAAATCCAATAATATGAGACTAGTATGTATTTTTCTCAGTATTCTCCAACAAGTAATTACTTATTTTCGTACCATTTCCTTCCTAGAAGAAATATTAGGTGACTCGCCCCAAATGAATTAAATGCTTGTGCTTGGTTGTAAATCCTTTTATTAGATACTTCATTCAGACTAGAAGTAAATATTTGGTTTTTATTCACACCACTCATTTTCTTTATAATCATGAATAATCAAAGGATTTATTATATTTGTTAAGTAAAATTATTTGTACTTTTATTAATAAACCTTTGTTTTTGTATACTAATTTTTAGGGTGAACGTGCTACTGGATATGGTGTTGCCTTGTTAGCAACTTTATTTGGCAATTTTTCTACTGATCGTTTGCTTCAAAGTCTGGCTCCACCTTTAAGAAGTAATGGAAGTGAAGGTGGCAATGTTTGTAAGAAGCTGAAGAGAAATTAATGTGTGGTTGCTTTTAAAGGATTATTTTTTAAAGTGGATTTCTACTGTATGTGACAAGTTTTGAATGTTTTAGTATGTTGTGTTGTTGAACAGTTTTAAATTTTACTTATGATAAAACTGTCAATCAAAAATAAAAAATTTGGATCTCTATTGTTAACACATAATAAGCTAATATGTTAAAATGGGAATTAGCATTTAATGGGTTAAAATTGTCATTGAATTAATTGATAATAAATATTTGTTTTATTGACAATGTGTTTCTATTACCTATATTGGTAAAATACGGGATAGATCAGGTAATTCTATACAATATAATATCATTACATTGCAACTTCTCACCTTGAATAAGTGGTCACCTCCATTCATTGTTTGGAACCAGTTGACTTTATTTTTCTCAACACATGTGCATGCATGCACACACAAACACTGACACACGCACATGCACATACACACATGCACACACACACATACATACATACACACACAAGCATGCACACACTTACACATGCAAACACTCGCACAGTCATGCATCCAGACATGACAGACTCCAGATTTACCACAAAAACACCATTTACAATAGAATAACATTTTGAACAATCAGTGATGTGATTAACAATTATTTCACAGATACAATCATGACGTTTTCAAATATTTTTTGATTTCTTTTCCGGGTTGCGAGACTTCCAAGAAGTTCCTAGGCAGTTACTTACTTTCCAAGTATGTATTTGGTCAAATACTTCAAGAACTGCCCGCAAAATTAATTTAATTATCCCCAGAAGGGCACAACTAGATATTACTTGAGGCGTGTATACCAAATTTCAGTGCATGGGCAGACAATTTGTAGAAAACTGTTTTCTCAGTATCAAGGTCCCACAAAACATGGTTTCTTACTACAGAAAGATGTATGCCATGTCCAAACTAATAAATACTACCTGAACCTGAGTGAAAACTCCACACTTTGTAAATCATTTTTAAAGAAAATGATTAGAACCCATCTTTGAACTGCCAACTGCTGAACTGTATGTTGCAGCCTATTGGCCCATTGCTGGGGAAGAGTACCCATTCCAATATTGCTAAGTGTTGAGAATAAATTGCACCAAAAATCAAATAGTACATTGAATTTTATTGTGAAAGATTATTGCTGCATTTTTACTTCAATTTAATTTTTCATAGATTTAGTATTTCTGCCCGTTTCTTGGAGTGGTATGTAACATAATAGAAAGTTCAGAAGATATTTTGTAGATTTCTGCAGAAGAAACATAAATCGGGTCCCATCTCTACATAATTTCTCCGCATGCCATCTACTCCCCCACCTGTCCCCAATCTGTCCCTTGCCATTATGTTCCCCAACTGTCCCCTCATTTGCCCGCATTCCGCCATCTTCAAAACTCATGGCCCCAAAGAATTCGCCTGCTCTCTCAAAACTCGTGTCGTTGTAGGGACATTAAAACTTGGTTTTACGGGTCTAGGGCCATCGTTTCTCCTTTCTCGCTACTGCTTACGCAGTCGAGAGAAAGGTACTTAATGCTACGCGAAAAAACGGCCGCATTTACGGCAGAAAAACTTGTTACAGGCCCCTGGTAACGAAAAAGTTGATAAATTTAGGAAAAAAGCACATGGCGTAACCAGAATTCATGTTTTGTGGGTCCTTGATACCGAAAAAACGAACGACAACAAAACGCCTGTCTGTCCGTCTGCCTGTGGCGTGGCGTCCGTTAGCGGCTAAACCGTTCAGCTGAGTTTCTCCAAAATTTATATTCCCCAATCGATCTGACTGATGTCGCTTCCCCTTGAATTTGAAACATATTTTAATTTTGAATGAAGGCCGTGGGACATTTTCCACATTTTGAAGAAAATGGCTCCATCGTTTTTGATTAAATTTTGTTCTTCGATAGTGATAAGAACGTTAAAGAAAATGGAGTAGGTTTCATGGTCGTTGAAAACCCTGATTTTTCGAAATTTGCAAAAGTTCAATTTTTTTTCGGCGTCTACCTATATCTACAAATATTAGTTTTCTTCCTGATTGAAATCTATTCCTTAAAGATAGATTTTGAAATAAGGTCATGTACAACTTTTCGAAAATTTGAGTATGTTTCGCGTAATTTTGCATGAGAATACGAGCAAGAAAGTCCGTGCTGTTTTAGCACCGCAGTTTCGTTATAAGCGATCATGTGCCATTGCAATAATTTGTTTTCTTTGTCATAATCTGCAAAGGTATATTTTTCTTCATTAAATTATTGGATGCATGACTGAGGTGTAATTCCTTCTCCAGCAGTAGCACAAATTCACGAAAATTGTCATATATCCTTAGCGTATAATAAATGCGCAGGATTAAAAATAAAAACTTGTAGAACACTTATATTTGAATATAATGTACGATGTAGTGTGAAAACAAACGAGTTGATAACCTTCAGCTATTGCTTTCTGCGTCGCGTATATGAAAACGCCATTACTTCACCAGGGAGCGGATTTTTATGATTTTGTAAATTTTTGTTCGTTGCTTCAGTGCATAACTAAGTGAAATTTCTTTACATATGATTAGAATATGATTATCTGTAGAGTAATATCATAGATTAAACACGTTCATCCATGGTAATATGTTAGTGCTTATTTGTGCATATTTGGCCGATTTTCTCTGTTGGTGCATATTCGTGCATGTAATTATAGGCGAAGATTTTGCATATTTCGTTAAAATGGAGACATATCTATATAACAAATCTTTTCATAGAATCTATTTGTGACCGTTCACTGATTCGAAAGCGCTTGTCACAGTTTGCGTTTTTTTTCTTCTTTGTTTTGTTTTCTACAGACGATAAAATACTTATGCATATGACGGATTTTTCTTCATAACATATTTTTTAAACCAGTCAGAAGAAATGCAACAAGACATACAATGTACTTCACTAAGGTGAATTACTTCTCTCGCGAAGTCGGTTAGATTGTATTATGTTTGTTATATCTTTTCATTCCAAGTATGCTTCTCCTGAAAGATCTACAGCGGAAATGAAATATTTTTAATTTTAATAGTACTTTAATAAAAGCGCATATTTAAGAATTTTTAGGTCATAAATGCATATTTTTAAAAGCATATTTCAAGATTCTTTTCGGGCATAAAAATCCTCTCCTTAGTCATCACAACCTTTGGTGCAGAATTAATAGTCTGGCCCCTCCCTGCACCACCTGCCAAGGTGCAGATGCCTGTACTGTTATGTACCTTGGGTGCAAAAAAAATTCATAGGAAACTATTCTCTGGAATAGAAGGCCGTGATTTCATACTACTCTCAACTCCTGTTTAGACAAATGAACAGCGTTCGTCTCCGCCGTTTGGCGATGATGTTCGCAGCGAACTTTATTAGTGGCTTTTTTGAGTTCATCTTTGCAGTGATTCAGAAGTTTCACCTTGATCAATCGTGTTGTTTGTGTTTGTTGATCAGTGATACAAGCTTCTTATGGTCGCCGATGGATCTCCCACCTGTATACCCAGCTGCCGAATACCCAGCTGTACAGCAACGAGTTCCCTTTATTGTCAGACAACTCTTCATTTTGCTCTTGTTTTTATGCTTCGGGTAAGAAAGATGCACATTAATTTAAGCACTTTATTTGTACCAAACACACGGGGAAAACGTAAGAAATGCATTATTAATTTTCAAAAAATTCAGAAGTGCATAAAGAAAGGAACCTGCTTTGTGTTTCATTTTAACTATGCACCTGACACTACATTAACCCTTAAGCGCGCGCGTCAAATTTCGGAACATAAGTGAGCGCGGCGCACTGAATGCGCCAAGCAGATTTTTGTTTTTTTTCTGCGACTATAGTGTAATATTTGTGATTCATTTTATGGCACATTAATCGCGAAACTTTTCTTGACCGATGATCGTGCTTCCCCCTCTCTGGCACAATAAACAGTTGAAGGCAAAAGCTTGCAGCGAGCACTGATGACACCATTCCAAACACATTCACAAACACTTCACTGTCTCGAAATAGGAACTATTTTCTATTGAAGACGAGGACTTCTGTCCGGTATTTTCTCCAAAAAATCAAAAGAAATGACCGAAGCAGGTGATGATCCATCACAGAAGTTATCTCGAACTCCTGAGAAAGCTAGAAAGCAAATTACTGAGAAAGTTGCGAAGACCTGACTAATTCTCCTGAGATTGGCATTGCTTCATAAAATCTCGTACCCAATTTCGTAACTAATACTCCCACTCTACCCGCATTTCTTCAATCCATCGGTCAAGAAAAGTTGCGCGAGTAATACCATCACAGTCAATTATTAAAGCCGCAGTCAATCCATTACAATCCA
The DNA here is from genome assembly GCA_031308135.1 of Acheta domesticus. Classification (NCBI taxonomy): domain Eukaryota; kingdom Metazoa; phylum Arthropoda; class Insecta; order Orthoptera; family Gryllidae; genus Acheta; species Acheta domesticus. The sequence goes on from JAHLJT010009419.1 coordinate 95,139,082, forward strand.
CTTCTTCCTCCTCCTCCTCTTATTCGAGGAAAAGTTTTGTAATGCGACTGGTTTCTCTCTCAAAATAACCCCTGGAACAAACAGTTATTGTTTCTCAAAAGAATACGACTTGAATTTACTAGTTTGTGTACAGTGAGTATAAAAGGATTATTTCCATCAACGTGGAGAGATCAAAGTTCATAACAGAGCGATAATTTGAGACTCCATAACTCGACGCGTGGCGCACAGTATGTAACAGACGGTCCGTCGATGACTGATCCACCAATAATTCAACCCAGGATTGAGTGAGGACAGCGAAACCACACACAGGAAGTCAAGACTACTCTGAAAGGATTACACGAAGTGATAACGAATGTCGACTCATCTATCGGAAATGGCGCACGCTGTGCGCCAACGCGTCCACGTTAAATACCCGCGCAAATTTTATACGACTAGAAGTAAAACAAGTATTAACACCTACTTTTTTCTTTCTGGAATACGAACAATAGAGAAAGTTATGTCTTGCTTCAAAAAATCTATTTTGAGCTTTTGTCGGAAATATATACCCTCCTAATGCAAAAAATATTTTTTTCAAAAAGTCCATCCGTCAGTGAAAATACTAGCGCATACACTTTTGATTTTTCTATAGTGGTCGATGACATTAGGTCGTTGTTACACCTCCTGCCTTACAAAATCAATCTTTTTAACAGTGGTAAGCACATTCCTGAGGCCACAAGCACCGTTGAAAAGAACTTCCGCATATGAACTAAAACTAATTAAACTAGTAGTGCTACTGAATGGCACAGTCTTTCCCATATTCGTTTTCTATTTCCTTTGGTCTCAGCTGGCTTTCCGGACTTGCCACATTTTCTCGCCAGCTGCCATCTATCACCGCCCAAAGTACATTTTTTTGACATTTTCTTATTTTTTCGGTTTCCCAATAGAACGAAAATATTATTTTAAGAATATTAAAGAACTCGTTCTAAATAGCAATTTTCTCTGAAACATTTGGAGCCAATTTTAAGAAAATGACGTTTAAGAGTTACTGTAAATGCGCTATTTTCCACAGGAATCTTTTGTGATTTCGAAAAACTTAATTCGAAGTCATTTGAAGCACTTTAACTCACAAATACAATTGTGTTTATAAATAGCTGGAAATGTTCATATTAACGGTGTGAGAGATCTTTCACAAAAAATACATTTGTGTAATAACATTTACAAGAAAATTACATTTGTGTAATTTTTGAAAAAACAAAAAACACCCCAAATTAAACTTTATTCATATTAAAGAATGCAATTTGCAGTATTTGTTCGAAAAGTCTGAAGGAAAAAAATTGAGGCGGTTTTGAGAATATGGCGTTTGAGCGTTTCTGAAAATGCGGAATTTTGAGCTATTAGTTTTAGCTATTAATGAAGTTTTATAATTAAGTTTTAGCTATTTTTAGTTATATAATTAAGTTTTAGCTATTTTAACTTAATTTTAAGCTATAGTTTTCACAGACAACGGTTGAGTTTTCGAGAAACTGTATATGTCATTATTTAAAGAACATGTACTCGTAAATATAATAATATGAACAAATCGCCCCTAATGTAAATATTAACGACGTGAGAGACAAGTAAACAAATCATTTTTGTAATTTTAGAAAAAGAGAATAGAGCAATATGACGTTTGAATCATTTCATAGAGTACGTTAGGCACTATCCTTACCAAAAGTTTAAAGAAACAAATTTGGAGCCGTTTTTGAGAAAATCTTAGTTTTTATAATTTTTTAAAATTGCACATATTGCATGCAATATTGAGCGAAAACTACTAACATTTTTAAAAAATGTACATGGCATTGTCTGTCCGTCCGTCTGTGAACACTAGCGCCTAAACAATACGTAGGATTTTTTTCAAATTGAAGAAACCCCTGTCGATCTGGATATAGTCGAAGCTTTGAGATTTTGAAAAACTTTTTTCAAAATTTAGGGGTACTTTACGGCACAACGGACATTTTCAAAATTTTCTCCAAAACGGCACCAAATTTTTTCTTTAAATATCTTGTAAAAATAGAGTAAAATACACTTATTAAGGTGGCATAGGTTTCATTTTCACGTTTAACTCTGAATTTTCGAAAATTGCAAAAGTTTGAAAATTTTTCGGCGTCTTCCTAGAACTACAAAATTAAAGATAAAGACTTTTCCTTCAAATAACATTTGTTGTCGAAAGTGAATTCTTTCATTAAGGTCATGTACATTTTTTGAAAATTTTACTGTTTTTTTGCGCAATATTGAACGCAATATTTGCTAGTTTAAAAAATTAGAAAAACCAGATTTTTTCAAAAACGGCTCCAAATTTTTCTTTAAACGTTTTGTAGGGGTAGTGATAAACGTGCTCTATGAGATGACATTAACGCCATATTGCTCTATCCTTCTATTTTTTCAAATATTACAAAAATGTATATTTTTACTTGTCTCTCATGTCGTGAATATTTACATTAGCGGCGATTTGTACGGAACTAAACAGTTGACGCACCCGGAAACACGATATAATCAATCAATTTTGCCGGTCATTTTGCCTGAATACTCGTGATTTTACTTGCCGTAAGCGTGACGTGGCACACGAGATTTTCCGCTTGGTTTGAACCCTGGAAACCCAGAGTGCTAACTAGAGGTCTGCATTCTCCGCGATTTTTACCGACCAGCGCTCGCTCGCCTCTCTTGTCTCAAGACCACGCGCTCGACTGTGCTTTGCAGCCGGTTGCGGACTCCCGGGAGCCGGCGGCCGACCGAGACTCTGCCGGTTGTCAGCAACCGGCGGACCCCGTTCAGGCGAACTGCGCCACGTAACAATCGGCCGATACGTCGGAGTAAATATCTAATGCCAAGTTTCAGGAAAAGGAAGGAGTATTGAATGGTTTTTAAAATAAATGACCAACAATTTCGTTTTTTCAAAATTTAATATATAGAGGAATTTTAATATTAATTTTCAAATAATAAATTTTAATATAAAAAAAGAATAAAAAGCTTTAAAAATCGACTCCTCGGACAAACTGGAGACCCTCAAGTGGATCTATTGCAATTCTGTCTGTGACTTCAAAGAAAAGGCACTCAAAAGTTTTAGAGATAAATTCTGTTCTTTCTACTGACTAGGAATCTGATGTTTAGGAAATTGCCTATTTTATTCTAATGAACATAAAATTATTAATTTTCCTTCATTTTATATGGTGCAATATGGGGCAAATACAAATGCTCTGCTAAATTTAGATGCAAGTGCAATGAAATATATTAGTATCTTTCCCTTCCAATTTTGTATTTTTATCGTCTTTTTCCAAATATTTTTGTTGTTGGTGTTGTTGTTGTAATTTTCAGGCATCTGAAACGCAGGTCTTAGTTTCTTAACCCGGCAGTAGGCGTGCGGGGTGCCTCAGTCACCTCAGCATAGTTTTAAGCTCATTGTACTTTTAGTTTTATTTATAATCTTGTGAGCTTCTCAATATCTTTCGAGGAAAGCTTTGTGCACATATCTCGACCCTTCTCTTTCAACTGCTTCCTGTCCTTTCCTGGAAATTTCGTCGCAAAGCGATTGCGCGCTGCGTGGGAGCCACCGAGTCACCTAGCACAACCTTCGTTATCGTTTCCTGCCACGCTGTTCACAGTAGTTCACCCAAAGAAAGGGGGTCTCGTGGAGCTTCAATACTACTCCACAGAAGTCAATGATTCACAATTTCAGCTTTTACGATTTTTTAATTACAATTAATCGCTTATCTTGTATTGAAACGAAAAATGGAGTAATTGAAAAACATTGTACTCGTACATATAAAATTTTATATGCATCATTTCGTGTATACATACTTTTGAAGAATTTAAATAATGTTAAACGTGTGTATATAATAGTAAATAATGTATTTTGAATTATTGAGTTGAATAGGCTGATGTGCTGTGACCGCTGTTGTTTGGCCGCCGACCGAGTCGACAAATTCAGAGGCCATGACGGCTTACATCAACTATTTCACAATAAATTAGTACGCCCAATGACGACAAGACGTTCTGACGCAAGGAAAATAGTACCCACCTCATTTTTGTTTAGTATATGCGTTTTACTTATTTACTCGTGAAATTATGACCAAATATTCATTGTATTTAATAAATATGCCTTATATTCGGGTAACTTAAATAACATTAAAATTGGTATGCAACGAATTATCTTCCCTTAAGTACTATAAATATGTAAAAAAATATAAAAATTACTCTCTGAATCTGAATCAGTGAAATTGTCACTGATTCAATCAGTGAGAGCCGAAGTCACTGATATCTTCAGTCGAAATGGGTAGTTTCGCTGACAATCAGCGAATATGCGAACCTTTTCATAATGACCGACAGCATTTCACTGATCGTCAGTGGTAAAAGTGCCGCGCCACCATCGTTCACGGTTTGTTCAGTCGTTCACGTGTTGCTATGCGAAGATCATGCCGCAGCGAGTGGATTTAAGGTTTCCTCTGAGAAAACTGACCTGTGTCTGAAGATAGTGTTTTAATTGCGTTAGGTAAGGAGTTTTCGCTTTTCTGTGACTCGTCTTGTTGATAAATCAGTCTGAAACGTTTTATTGTATGGTGAGCATTAAGCCATAGTAAGAAATAGGTTATGAACACGTGGTTCACACCACGTTTTTGTTTTTGTTATTAACTTGGAAACTTCTTATGTAATTAAGTGTTCTTATTTTACTGTTTGGTGGTACAGTGTGAAATTCTCGAACGTGCGAGTTATAATTTCGTTTATGTAGATTGTGAAAAGTCCAAAATGCACTCGATTACACCACAACAGTGCCGCGCATGCCAGCAAACTATTAACTCATTCTTTGTTTTTTCAATTTAGTTTAATGGCACCAGTCCAAAAGTGGAGTTTTCAAGAAGTGCAGGATAAAGTGCTAGAGCTAACTGGTGACTCGAACACAGTGAATATTTTGAAAGGTATTTTAATTCGTCAAAGACTGCTGTAATGCTGATTTATTTTGATCAATGTTCCTTGCTTTCCTTAGTCACTAAACACAATATTTCACTCATTTACATTCATATTCTTGAATAACAATTTGTTAAAAAATTAATTTGTTGTAGTAAGATTCAACAATTTCACTTTTTTTTCTCAAGAACATGATTGTAAATGAGTGAAATATTGTGTTTAGTGGCTGTATAAGAAATGGAAGAAAACATTTATCGAAATAAATTTTAATTGATAATTTGCTCTTGCACTTTGGTTGGTTATTTGATTTTTGTTTTGTGTTTCAGCTGCAATAAGTTCCTATGTTGATTTTTAAATGCAGAAATTAGTGTGTTATTTGTGTCGCCAAAGAGTAAAAGGATTGATTTCAAAGCTTGATTGCAGTGGAGCTGTGATTGTATGCGATTCACAAGCAAAAATATACAGCTCTGGACATGATCGTATATGATGCACGCGGCCAGTCACACAAACCCACTGTGCATCACACATGATGCACATGGCAGTGGAAGTTTTAAGTTGCCAAATACTTGTTATACATCAAATGTTTATTTGTATTTTTACTTCATAAATTTTTGATAGATGTATTATTTTCTTTATGTATTTTTATTTTAAAATCCATTGAAATATATTCAAATACATTTAAATTATGTGAGTTTTCTTTCCCTACTTTCTTCCCCCTCCCTTTCTTTTCAGAAATTGTATTGCCACCAGAATTGTAAATAATATGTACATAAAACAGAGTGCTAACTGCACGCCAATTTTTCTCTGTAGTGAGTTTTGAGAAGTTTCTGAACATCGGTTTTCTTCTGTTTGTATGCTTTTCTTTGATTTAAATAGACTTATATACACCTATATCACTTAAAAAGGCAGTACTTCACTTTAATTCCAACATAGCTTTTTACCAGTATTCCTTTCATTGAAAAGCCAATTTTTTGTAAGTAAATGACGTCACAAAACTCTTACTATCTCAAGGATGCTGACTTAAGGAACTAAACCTTAAAATCAGGTTTGTTTTTCTATGTGATAATGTAGACAATGAATGAACAGATGTATGGACTACTCATAAGAAATAGTGTACGGATCAATTATAACCTCAATTTTTTTTAAAGTTAAGATTCTGAATGACTCAATGTCTATCGTATTTTTATAGTTAATTGTTAGACATTGCTGTTCAAGTAGATCATTTTTCTATAAAATATTTCAGTAAATTTGTGCCTAATTAACTTGGACTTTCTTTACACGTCACTATCCTAGTACTATACTGCACAAACCCTAAATTCCTACTATTGAGAAACTAAGGGAAAAAATACTTAATAGGTATAAATTTATTGTATTTATTAATTTTTTATGTTTTTGATGCATTTGTTTAAAGCAATATAGTATGATCTCTTGATTTCTCTATAGTAGGATTTTTGAGTTTGTGCAGTACAGAACTGGGAAAGCATGTGATACTTCACTGATTCAAATAAGTGAGGCCTTGCTTTCACTGATTGCAACAGCTATCTCCACTGGTTCAATTAGTTGTCACAGATTTCACTGATTCGAACAGTAAAGTTTCACTCATTCAAAAAGTGGACCCGATTTTCACTGATTTGTTCAGTTCAATTCACTGGTTGTCAGTGGCAGGGTTATAACTGACACAATCAGTGAATAGTCACTGTCAATCAGTGGTTTTTCACTGATTCAGATTGAGAGAATATGCAATAAAGATTTAAATTTATTTTCAGAGTCTTTATTTGCCTTAATTCTTTAAAAAAATGTATAGTTTGTCTCTATCAAATTATTTCCAGTCATGTCGATAAATTGTTACTTTTCAACAAATTAATCGTTTAATTGAAATTGTATTTTCTTTCGATTACAATGCATTGAAAGAGTTGCGATCACTACATGCGGCGACTTTATATCCCGTACATGGATTGAGGGGCGAAGCTACCATGCAGTCCGGCGCCGGTCGAGTGGTCGTGTGGCCGTGCGGCCGTGCGGCCGAGCGGCCGAGCTGCCGAGCGGCCGAGCGGCCGAGCGGCCGAGCGGCCGAGCGGCCGAGCGGCCGAACGCTCGAGCGCTCGGGCGCTCGGCGACTCCCGGGTCTCGGCGGGAGCCGCAAGGCGGTCGGTCGAAATGTCCGTTAAACAGCTATCTCTTCCCCCCCTGAGCAAGGTCCCCCTCCCTTCGCCGAGCGTCGGCGCGGAGCCCGAGAGTCTCGAGCGGTTGTTTTTCGCCTGATTGCAGAGCTCTAGTGCTAACCCTTAAACCACTGGGCCGCCTGTGGCATCTCCCTTATTCCTGTTCCTACTCGAGCCTTCTGTCTTGCGTTCGCCGACAGGTGCGGAGCGAGCCCGGGCCCGGGGCCGGGACCGGGGCCTGGCCCTGGAGCGGGTCCTGGAGTGGGGCCTGGACCGGGGCCTGGACCTGGGCCTAGACCGGGGGCAGAGCCGGTGGCCGTGTACCCTGCGTCGCTGTTGCCCCCGCTGCCGCCGCTCGTGGCGCTGCCCGAACTGGACCTGCACCAGGACCTCACCGCAGCCACGCCGGCGCCCTCCCCATCACTGCTCAAACACCATGTACGCTCTAACTGGTTTTATCATAGGCAATTCCTCGAATGCCTTTTTCAACATCAGAACTAAGGTTCTTATAATTTAAAATAATTATTTATAAAACGAAAGTCATGTCAGTTATATCACACAGGGGTTATTTATCGCATACGCAAGAAAGAAGCAAATGCATTTTATCCCGTTTTTGATCCCTTACAAGTGTCAAATCGAAATGTACGGAATAATCTTGGAAGTGATATTTAAATTAAGGGTGAAAAATAAAACAATCTGACATACTTGATTGCATTGGCTCTTTGGTTTGCCTCTTAATTACATTTATACAGGATCGTTTATCATTTCTCATTTCTGTGAATTTTATATCCGAAATGCTTGTATTTTCAAAAGCTCATCATCATTCATTTCCTTTCTTCAAAACCAACGAACACTTGTTTCTCGCTATCATTTCTCGTTTCTGTGAGATCATAGAGTTAATAGTGCCAGTTCTTGCACATGAAATTTGGCACTTCGCCTAAAACGTATATCAATGGAATGGGCGGGATGGTTGCAGCTTCGGCCAACCTCCCCTGTGCTGCCGCCGGCGCCTGCATCGGCCCTCGCCCCGCCTCCGGCCTCTCCGGCCCCCACGGCCTCGCCGATGGGGGCTGCGACAACGTGCATCTCCCAGGTAGGGATCATGATGAAAAGACATGGGGGAGCTATTGCACAACCTATCCGCATTCTGCCAAAGAGCTTCTTCATACATCAGTTTGCATCATAATATTAGCGGAAATTTTAAATGCCAAAATTATCACTTAGTTGTAAGTCATTGAAACAGATTGTTTTTAAAAATATCGCGTCTTTAATTTCATCCACACCTTCATCAGCTGATGTACTGGAGCGGTGCCCCGCTGGTCAGAGATATCTGGTTGGGGAAAACCCTCTAGCCGACGGTAGATCTCGCCATCCAGTGGGGGATATTTTTGAAATTGCTTCAGTAACCATTAATATTAACGGAGGATGGGGTTGATTTTACGGTGGTCGCGTTTATTGATTTTTGACAGAGATTTAACTGACAAAATAAAGTAAAAAATGAACAGAACAATTAACAAAGTTCATATTATGGAGTTCGATAATCCAAAAAACAATATAGACTTCATTTATCGACGAAAACTATTTTAATTACTTTTCACTCTTGGTGAGTTTGGTCTGAAGTATGTCCAATTTATGAATATCTCAAAATTATTACTGGTTTTTATTATGATGGCACATTTTTCTTTTAAAAATAAAATATCAACCACGTAAAACATCGATGTTAAGAAACAACGGCTTCAAACAATCTATGTTAAATACATCGATGATTTTATAAAAAACATCGCCATCGTTGTCGCACCCTTACTCCTAGGAGTCCGAGCCAGTGGCGGCGGCGGCGGTGGCGCCTCCCGGTCGTGCGCAGCCAGCGCATCTCTGCGCGCAGCAGCCCGCGGCCCCCGCGTTGCGCTCCCCTGCGGACAGTGCCTGGCCGACGCTGCGGAACACGCAGGCGAGTCTCACCACTGGCCACTGCCACTGCCACTGCACCCCGATGTGCTTTCGGCGAATGTTTGCTTCCTTTGATGTGTCCGAAAGTCCGATGGGTAGGCCGAGCACCGAATGTTCGTCGCCCGGCAGACAGCAAGCAACTCATCTACATTGATTGGGATTCGACGAAAGGTTGCTCGCTACTCGCCGAATACAGAGTGTGTGGAGCCTTCACACTAAGCGCCGGGGTTTCACACGTTTCTTGGGGGATAAGCGGTTGGTAGACCTTCCGAGTGGGAAAGGCGAACTCAATAATTAATAATCATAATAATTAATTACAATAATAATAATTTGGTGAAATCTTACGATTTCAGAAGTAAAGGCTGTCGAAAATATCCAGTACAATGCAAAATCGAAATCCACAAAGAATGTGTTTCATGTTATTCAATGGATATTCTTTCCAAAACTGATGAAATGAGGGACGTTTTCAAATTCTGGAACAATACATTCACTATTAGTTTCGAACATAGGGTTAAACATGATTCTAAAAATATAATTGAATTGTTATACTGTACGTTATTCGAATCATTGATTTTTTTACTTTTCTTCCCTGTACAATGTAGGCAGGAAAAGAACTGGAATCATTTCAACAATATGACATTTTGCAAATTTCCGCCCAGTTGTAATCATATTAATGTTTACGGCTACTTTTCCCCGAATTTCCGCCTCTTCTTACAGCTTGTTCGTGGTAACGTCACAGGGAAAAGAAATACGTTTCGTATTAGAGTTTATGTTACTGGAAAATTAGTTCGGTTTTCAACAACATATATTTTATTAACATTAGAATGGGAAATTTATTAAAATAATCATGGAATGACTGACTTAAAATATTTTTTATTTAGTAGGTAATTATTATTAGACTTAAATTACATAACCTGATATCATGTGGATAGGCCGAAGGCCTTGAATTCATTACAATCCCTACATCCTAAAGCATTCTAATCTTTAGATTTTCTGGTATTCACTCCAGTATTTTCTTCGCATCAAAGCCGAGGAAAAGGGACCATATGGTACGGCTAAGAAAAACAAATACCTGAAGGGGGAAAAAACCGGCGGACAGAAGACGAGTACATGCTAATCCGTCAAACTCTTTTTAAACTATTTATTTATTTCCTGGCGCGGACTTCTCGTGTTCTCCTTCCAGGCTTTGGCTTCCTGACCTTCGGAAATGGAACAGCGCCACAGCTGATCGTTCCCATTCTTGCCTCCAAGCTTACTTCTCGGATACCCACTCTCATTTGCCGCCTAATGTGCTCATTTACTTATTTAATGCTTTAATTCTTTTTTATTGATTTACGTATTTATTTATTAATAACTTATTTACTTATAAACATACTAACTTAATTACTGATTTACATGTTAGTTGTTAACTTATTTACTTATATTTCCTCTCCGTAGGCTCCACTCATACCGCTAACCCGTGCTATTTTACTTCTTAGTATGTGAATGAAACTTTCACAACTCCATACAGATCTAGTGTAGTGCACCGAGTGTTTCTCGGCCGTTGTGGTTAGGATATGTTGCATTTTTATTTTCAAAAGTTTATCAGAAATTAACCATTCTATCTCGCGAGTTTCCCTATCCCCATCTCCAAAGAGATGTCTCCCAGACCTACGCGTTCTATACTTGGGTTTTTATTTCTTGGCGCGTGGGGCATGTCATCAGATTGGAATATCTCACGGTATTTCGCGTTCTCGATCGTGCCACTGGGAGTCGCATGTTCGCGAATGTATCGAGCAGTGCTAGCGATAATGCGACACCTCACGGCGCAACCGAGAACGACGCGAAATACCGTGAGATCTACCATCGTGATGACACGCCCCAACGCGCCAAGAAATAAAAACTCAAGTGTAGTAACAGTTTAACTATGCAAGACCAGTAGCGCTTTTCTCTTTCGTGTAACTGAGCTTTTAATGCATGCACACACACACACACACACACACGCACACACACGCACACACACACACACACGCACACACACGCGCACACACACACGCTCACACACACATACATGTAAAAGCGTGTCACCCTGATCACCTGCTAATATAATTCACTTTAATGGGTTTAATTTTAAAATCTTTCTCAATTTCTATACGGACGACCTCTCTTAAAACGACATTTGCTGCAAATTTAGATCAGTGGCGTGCATTCCATGGAATGAAGGGAATGAGTCATTCCCCTAAGCAAAGCACAAAAAAATCCTTTCTATATTTAAAATATTCTTTGCTTATGGCCAGAGCAAAACTCAACTCAGATTCTGAGCTACGTACTAGTGGTTTAACCGTAACAATCGATGTTTTCAAAACGGTGTGAAAATTCGTCTCGTGACGTCAGCGAAGCTTCGTTCTTCGAAGGTGCAGGCGCTCGTCCTGCCTCGTGCAAAGTCGGGTCGGTCCGTGAGGGCGCGAGGATAATGAATATGAGAATTCGTTCCGTTGTGATTGACTGGTAGCAATTTCAAGTTCGAAAGAATTTATTATTTTGGCTTTTTGAGGGTATTTTACGTACATGCTAACTACATTATAATACAATGAAAGTATAAAGCACCTAATAATATCGAGAACGTTTATATTAAGTTAAAGAAAGTATTCTAAACAAACTAATTCTTTGCGTACTGTTCTGCAGTTCTCCCTTGCGAGAAGAGAATGCAATCGGTGAGCTCATTCCCCGCAGTAGTCATGGCATCTAGCGAGGAAAGTGAGAACAACCCGCGTTGACAGGCAGAGCCGACCGCGCGGTGCAACGCCCACGGATCTCTTACGATAAGCTCCGTTTCCGGTGGTACATTCGAATTAGGCACGATCAACTTTCATAAGAATAAAACTTTACTGATATTTCCAGGAATCGCCACACATGAAAATTGCAGACGGAAGTTTAGAACGTATTCCCCTTGTGCTATTATGAGATGAATTCTACCAGGATTATTACCATAAATAATACCAAAAATACCAAGTTGATACCAAAAATAATACAATATTTGCACTCAGAGCAAAAACAAGAAACATAAGATGCAAGAAAGAGAACTAACAGGACGTGAAATTTGTCCGAAGACTTTAAACCGCAGAGCATCCAGAGAATGTGAAAAGTGCAAGAAAACAGTAGAACGGACATCATATCCATTGTATAGGTCGTGAAAAACATTATTACTGAACTCTGTAGATACATTTTCAAATTAACATTCGCCATATATTAAAGTTTACGTACTTAGTTTTCATTTTATGAAAGAAAAAAAATGCTTTAATGTATTGATGGATTTTAAACATTTGTTAATAATTTTAAATAACTAATTACTCGATAAATAAGGGTAAGTTGTAAGTCACATAAATACCGAATTATATTTGTTTACAATGTTCGAAGGCATTTAGCCAAAGAAATTTTCCCTGGGGTCTGTTTACTCCCGGGCGACCATTTACGTTCGTATGCAAGACGCCCGGGTTAATATTCACATTTTGTTATTCATCATCTTTTACTGTTTTGCGTTTTTTATACCTTGGACTTCAAAAGTGCTTCCCCTACTAAAATTATCACCTCACGCCACTGATCTAGATACTCCGAGAATCAATTTGCATTTATCCATTGCAATGCTTTCCAGTCGATCTATCTTACTCACTTCCTAGATTTCTGCCCCCATAATTCATATCTGTTAGAACCCGCGTTGAAAATAATGGTAGTGGTTATTTCCAACATAGAATAACCAGGAATCTAAACGTTGTGTCGCAAATCTTTAAAAGCAATTTCGGCACTCCGCGTACTGCGGAAACGATTTCTTTGAGCGCTGATATTCCTTAACTTTCAGCCGTCACTATATGACTATTCCATTCCCCTTTCACGGAAAATTTTGCACCGAAGTATGTAAAAGTTTTGACACGGTCGAGCTCATCCTGCGCGTGATACCATTTCTCTTTGTTATCGCAAATAATCCATTCTTGAAGACTGCAGTTTTCATGTTTTAATATTTACTTTTCATTTCCATGTTTCATTGTACCTTTCGAAGATGTTTAAATTTCTCTGTAAGACATTAATGGTTTTGGAACATAACTAAATCATCTGCTTATAATAATCCGGAAAGTTTCAGATCATCAATTTCCGTTGCAAAAGGGTCCCCTTTTTGTATCTTTGTTATTAAATTGTTTATAAACAAAATAAACAATAGCAATAATAGAGAAGATTGTCTTACCTTTACTGTCGATTTTAATTTTTGCTTTGTACGCAAAATATGTACGTTGGCTACATTTCCTTCACAAAAATGACATTGAAAATATCAACTCTTCAATTTGATTATATTGACGAATCGGTTCTTTAGTGCAGAGTTTCCTAAACAGTTGGGCGCGACCCGCGGATACATGGGGCGAAAAAGGCTGGAGAAAGTTTTAAAATTTAATATAGCATTTATTAGTGAAACAGAAAACTTGAAAAATAAAATTTCTTAATTTTAAATTTGATGAATTAAGGACACAAATCTGTAATGTATTTCACAATTGATAAAAAAATAAGCATTATTGTAAAACATAACATTTTCATTTCCATATTCAATAAGTATCTCCGTTAATTTAATGTAAAAACAAGACCTGTGTTGAATACTATTTTTTTCGAAATGTACATTATTAGGTGAGCTTAATAGGACTATTCCACTCCTGGAAATAAATCCAATAGCGTTATAACTTTACATATAAAATGCCCCAATCAGGGAGGTGTATCTCAAAAACATTTTTTTGGCTTTTTCTTGCCGATTTTTCTTACCGCTCTTCCCTTCTCACCAATTATACGCTGCGATTCATGTATCTTAGAAGGATGTCCTATGTCGATGTCCAATAAACCGCGTACGTACTACGTGATCTATTTAATTTTAATATGTTTTCAGTTATTTTCAATATTTGCCACATTTTGGAACTATGTTGGACGTAATTTCATTCGTAAAATAATCATAGTAAATACCCTCCGTGCTTTGGAAATTCTCAGATAAATACACTCCTCTCTTCTCGAGTCGGGGATTTATCGACAATTTCCAAAACTCTAATAGTATTACTTTTTGTCACTAAACAAATTTATTGATCTTGCTTTTTACGAAAAATGCAAAAATGATGTTATATTTTAATAAAAATTTAACATTGCAAAGAAGCGAATCTAATGGTTCTCCCTGGCGCAGGGGGGGGGGGGGTCGGGCTGGAAAGTTTGAAAACCTCTGCCTTAGTCTATTGTTGGAATCGATACAATTTGAAACCTGATGTCGCAACATGCGAAGGTGTCAGAAGAAGCGGCGCTCGAGCAGTTGGCAGGGCCAATGGGGCCTTCGCTGCCGCCACCGCCACCGCCACCACCGCCGCTGGCCGAGCCGCAGCCCCAGACCTTTACACACGGGGTCGTCGCCTGGCCCATGCCGCAACAGCCACAGCAGCCGCTGACCTCCCTGCAGTTGGTGAGTGCGAAGCCGACGTCACGACGCGTCTTGTTGGCCCCTCCAGTGTTGTTAAGGAATTTTGACACTACCAAGAGTTGTAGGAACCAACAGCAATATCGATATCATTAGCGGGTGATATCAAGAAAATATTCTAAGCATTCTCGCAATTCGTCTCTTTTTCTAAATACAGCCAAAAAATATTTTGTACAGTGTGATGGTAATTCACGTTGATGAGACCCGATTGTGGCAACTTCTCCGCCTGTGGGAAAAGCCGTTTCAAATAGAATTTATCATTATGCCAGTCAAAATCAAATTCTATTAATTTTAATTGGGCTTGATATTAAATTACTTTAAAATCAGTTTGATCCCTGAGGTTCATGTTGCTATTGCAACTGAAGCGATAGTCTTCTTTTATTAATTTATTATATCTGGTCACAATCATTTTCTTTCAGTTCCTGTATTCAATCACTTTTTAAAATTATTTAATGACCGGGAGTATTTGGAAACGTGAAGATTTACTGATACAAATAAGATTGATTTAAATATATACTGATTTAAATATATTTGACACCCGTGCCAATTGTAAACCACTATTAAAGAATTCACTTACAATTCAGAATCTACTCAATACTAACATCAAGACTGTCGATTGTAGTATAACTTTATTAATTGTTAATTCAGATACAGTATACAGTCAAGTATTAATGGAAGGTGTCGTATGGCTTCAGTTTGCCAGAAGCCGATGACAAATTCGCAAATGCAGTTTTTACTTTGGCGAGTAGACCACTTAACTTAGCCACAGTGAATACTTTCCAAACGGTTTGAGGTATTTGGATGCGGTTTCACGCCAAGTTGTTGTACCTATATGATGATATGATGGGGGAAATAACATATTTCGTTTTCTTGTTTATAATATTTCTCATTTTCAAGACACACACAACATTGACTGACACAATTTGGTTTTTTTAAGTGAATCTAGCCCTCGAAGAGTCGAATTCAATGATATAAGCATTATTAATATTTGGAAATCATCATCATCATCATCATCATCCTTAAGGTTGTGATGCAACCGCCCACGTCGGATGCCGATTCTTTGGAACGGAATCGGGGGGGGGGGTCACACCACAGAATGGAAGCGCCGACACACTGATGGTATGACGGTCGTTCCCATATAGCAGGGGGGGGACACGCGCTAAATTTATTTAAGGGGCGCCAAGCGCATGCCCACTTACCTTCTATTTTACTGCCGGCGTTGAGCGTCTCAGGGGTGAGTGCCCTGGGTCGAAGGATTGCATTGGTTTCTTTGTTTCAAAAATAATGAACACTTTACTCAGAAGTTAAGTTTTTCACCCGGCCAAAATGGCGGGGACACATTTATTAGAAAAACGTCTTGCAGACACGAAAATACTGTTTTTGGCTACCAAACAAATGATGATGATGATGACTTACAAGGTGTTGATGGCGTAATGGGTACGTCACCGCGACGGGATTGCTCACCGATCGATGGATTGATGCAGCCGGACCCTCGGGGGCGACGCTGGAGCGTGGGAACACAGGCCTCACAATTGCCCCCCGGGATGAATGCTCCGGCGCTCGGGATGTCGGCGCTGGATGTCAGCGCAGCAATGACGTAGCGCTGGCGCGCGTCTCAGGCCGTCACACGTCACCTGGACCGCGTATGATGTTGTAAGCCAAAATCTGGCTGTTTGGAATAAATTCCGCGGCTGGACGGAGGCCGGGCAGGTTTCGTGGTGGTCGGCACAATGCTTGCCTCTCACCAACCGCTATTGTCGTCTTTCACCGTTGCTCTCACTAGTAATTTCGCTAAGAGCCGATATTCGGCCGCTCTCTAACTGTAACTTATGTTGTGGATAATTTCAACCGTCCTCCGCTATCTCTGCCCGTTCTCTGCTCGACCACCCTCTCTCGTGTTTTTCACCCGTCTGTCTTTCGAGCCTCTCGCTGTGTTTCTCCCCCCTTCTTTCTTTCGCACCATGCAAGGGTTATCACGTGCTTCCTGCCCAGCGTTTTCATAGGTCGGTTTGTTGAGTTCCAGAATTTTCTATGTCATTTGTAAGCTGGTTGGATAAGATGATCGCTTCCTTTCGCGGCCATTGGATGTCTTTGTTTAGCACAGAGAAGTGCGCACGTGGCTCTTCTGCTGTGACTTGTGATATGTTTATTGGACTTAGGGGATTATCTTGCTGCGTGCTAGCGCCAAGTCTTTAACGCGATTGTTCCGGGAGTCACTCATTTTGTTGGAGGCACAAAGGGGGTGGATTTATTGTTCAGGGTGTGAAGAGGCCTACGCAGCTGTGCGGAACTGATCAGGCGAGGCGAGAGGCCGTCCGTCCTTCCGAGCTTCTGTTAATGTGGCGTGACACTGGGGTGGCGACGTGCGATGGTCATACGACACATCGCAAGGTCAAAACGTACCTTGTTGCTGCCGCCATGACATTCTGTCTTCCGTTGTCCTTTTCATCTCTGCGTAATTTCTGAAATGTAGTTCGGTTTGTAGTTCTAAAATTTTCATTCTAGGTCTCCCTCTTCCTCTTTTTCCAACTATTTTACAGTTTAAAATTGTGATTAGGAATTGATTATTTCTAAAAATATGTCCAAAGAATTTTGCTTTCCTATTCCAAATGGTTTTTAGCAGAGATCTATTTTCTTTCACTTTCTCTAAAATTACGTTATTTGAATTTTTTTCAGTCCGGGAAACCTTCATTAGTTTTCGCTACAACCACATCTCACAAGCTTCCAAACGACTCCTGCCTGTTTTTAAAAGTGTCCATCCTTCACATCTGTACAATAGGACACTCCAGACAAAACTTTTCAGAAATTTCTTTCTAATACCCAAATTTAGGTTGGTGTTTGGAAGCAAATTTATTTTATTTAGGAACGACTTCTTTGCTAGTGTAACTCGCTTTCTTATTTCTGTTGTGCTTTAATTGTCTTCGGTGAAAGTGCAACTTAAAGAACAAAAGTTGTGTACATGTTCTATTTCTGTTGTATGTAATATTATTTTATTAGATATATAGTTTTTCTCAAATATCATGAATTTAGATTTATGTTACTTTTGATGAGGAACCTTTGCAGAATTCTTTCGAGGCTACTTATCATTTTCTGTAAATCTTTTCTTGTGCTAGCTAAGATTGCTGTGTCATCAGCATATCTTAAACAGTGTATTTCTAAACCATTAAATTTGATACCCTTTGTTACTTTCCCGTATACGTACGTATACACGGAGTAATACACGTAGTATAGGGAAAGTTATGTAATTCTGCGCGAAAAAATGGCCAATTTTCGGCGGAAAAAAATTAATTGCCGGGCCGTGAAAACGAATAAGTGGATAAAACCAGTTGCTAAATTAAGAAAAAAAAATCCCCTAACACGTGATGTAGCCAGAAACCCTGTTTTCTAGGTCCTTGATACCGAAACCCCAATTGAAAGGAAAACGTCCGTCTGTCCGTCCGTCCGTCCGTCCGTCCGTCTGTCCGTCTGTCCGTCTGTGAACACTGCTAGCGCCTAAACCATACGTACGATGTCTTCCAAAATGGATATTCCCCCGTCGATCTGATTGTAGTCAAAGCTTTGAGATTTTGAAAAAGATTCTTCAAAATTTGGGGGTACTTTATATGAAGCCCCCCGGGGATTTTCAACATTTTCTCAAAAACGGCTCCAAATTTTTTCTTTAAATTTATTGTATGAATAGAGGAAAATACACCTATTAACATGGCATAGGTCCGATTTTCACGTACAGCTCTGAATTTTCGAAAATTGTGCAAGTTTGATTTTTTTTCGGCGTCTTTCTCCAACTACAAAATTGAAGATAGAGATTTTTTCTTCAAATAAAATTTGTTCTGCATATTGAGTTCTTTAATAAAGGGAATGTAAATATTTCTCAAAAGTTTGGTAGTTTTCGTGCAATATTGCGTGCAATATCTGCAATTTTAAAAAATTACAAAAACAAGATTTTCTCAAAAACAGCTCCAAATTTTTTCTTTAAACTTTTGGTAGGGATAGTGGTAAATGTACTCTATCAATGACATAAAAGCCATTTTGGTCTATCGGTTGGTTTTTTCAAAAATTACAAAAATGTAAATTTTTTTACTTGTCTCTCACGTCGTTAATATTTACATTATCGGCGATTTTTTCACATTATTATATTTACGAGTATATATGCTTTAAATAATGTCAAGTAAAGTTTCTCGAAAACACTACCGCTTTCTGTGAAAAGTAGCTCAAATTTCGGCATTTTCAGAAATGCTCAAACGTCATTTTCTCGTATATGGCTGCAATTTTTTTCTTGAAACTTTTGTAACGGATAGTGCTAATTACACTCTTTAGTATAGCGTGAAGTTTATTTTGAGTTTTTTTTTGTTTTTTTCAAAAATTACATAATTGTAATTTTTTGAAAGATCTCTCACATCTTTAATATGCACATTACGAGCAATTTATAAACATTATTATATTTGTGAGTGTAAGTGCTTCAAATAACTTCAAATAATGTATTTTGAAAACTCAATCATTTTCTGTGAAAATGAGCTTCAAATTTCGCATTTTTAGTAGTGCTAAAACGCCATTTTCTCTTAAACGGAACATAATGTTTAAAAGAAAATTGCCATTTACGGCTAGGTTTTTGTGTTCTTTAATATTCTAAAATTAATATTTTCGTTCTACCAATAGGAAACCGAAAAATTAAGAAAATGACAAAAAAATGTACTTTTGGAAGCTAGCTAGTGAAGACCCACGGAAAAACTAATACGGGAAAGTCTGTGCCATTCTGTAGCACCACTAGTTTTTTTATTTAAATTGTTTTGATTGCTTCTTCTATAAACAAGTTGAACAAAAGGGGTGAAAGGGACTTACTCTTGTCTTACTCCATTTCTGATCTTCGCTTTGGTCTCCTGGTTATTGATGGTTATTCTTGCATATTGATTTTTACAGGAGATGCAGGATAATTCTTCGGTCCTTCTAGTCTAGATGTACGCCTTACAAGATCTGCAATAGTATTTTGTAGGGAACCTTGTCAAAAGCTTTCTCCAAGTCTATGAACGCTACGTATATGACCCTGTTCGTATCCATTCTTCTGTCTAAGATGCTCCTGAGTGCAATAATAGCTTCTCTCGTACCTCTTCCTGATCTAAATCCAAATTTATCTTCATCTAAATGTTGTTCAATTTTACCTTTTATTCGGTTTTTGATTATTGTGATGAGAATTTTGGCAGCATGAGATATTAGGAAAATTGTTCTATAATTTGGAAATAAATTATAAAAAAATACTTATACATTTCTTCAGAAGACACTTGCCTTTTTTAACGATTTTCGGAAGGCGGAAAGAGTATGTCCTTCGCTGGCAACACAGCGCACCGCATACGTTCAATTTGGTTATGCTTCTGTTTTTGCTTGCAGCATAATCAACTAAATCTTTAATAACAATTCGGATAGCGAGAGAAAAAACATTGTGTTAGTATTCTACAATGAAATTAATCTATTGGTCAATCAATTAACATAATCAGAAAACGATTGAATGACGTTTGTTGAATTCTCGCATATGTCAGAATGGAAATTTTTAGTAGTTTTCGTGTAAGATTGCATGCAATATGTACAATTTTAAAAAATAACTAAAACTCGAAAACGGCTCCAATTTTTTAAAAACATTTGTTAGGGATAGTGTTAAATGACACAACCGCCTTACAGCTCTATTCTGTTGTTTATTAAAAATTTACAAAAAATTCATTTTTGTGACTTGTCTTGTTAATATTTACGATTTGTTCACATTTTTATATCAATTATAGTTCACGGTTTTATATCTATTTATATCTATAATTTTTTATCATTTTTATATCTATTATTTTTATATCATCATTATGTCATCATTTTATATCATCATATCATCATCAGTATGTTATTTCTTTGTTCGTTTCTTACATTCGACCTTTTGTTATACATTTACACATTAATCTTTTAGAAATTATTTATTTTGAAATATTTTAAATAAAAATTATTAGCTCTCAGAGAATATTGACAATGCACAGAATGCAATAATGGAATTCCGTTTCTCGTTCGCGAATTTCTGTGAATTACGAGTAATTGTTGTGACTTGATGTAGCTGTGTCAAAAGGAGTTATAATTGTCAAATTTATGTAGATATTTGCATGAAAATATTTAGTTTTTACGCCACCATAATAAATATATTTTACTCTCTTCTTACGAGATATTTAAAGAAAAAAATGGAACTGTTTTTGAGAAAATTTTGAAAATGTCCGGGGGGGGGGTTCACGTAAAGCACCCTCCAAAATTAAAATATCGATTTCAAACTCAAGGGGCCACGAGACCAGCTAGATCGATCGGGGAGGATCAGTTTTGGAGAAAATCGGCTAAACGGTTTAGTCGCTAGCTGTTGTTCACCGCGTAGACAGACGGACAGACGTTTTGCTTTCAATTGGTTTTTCGTTATCAAGGTCCCACAAAACTGGGATTCTGGCTGCACCACATGTTAGATGTTTTCTTAATTTAACAACTGTATTTATTCACTTTTTCGTTACCAGGGCCCTGTAATAAGAGTTTTTCTACCGAAAATCCGCCGTTTTTCGTGCAGCATTACATAACTTTCCCTATACTATACGTACGGAGTATACGTACGTACGTATAGTATACGGGAAAGTTAAAAACCGGATTACCTGAATTTTTATAACAAGAACACTGACTATTTCAGTCCCTCGGAATTCATGTTAAGGACGGTTTATTGTTTGTGAAATACATCAGTAGCTCGTTGAGAATATCTTAATAGGTCTGTAATGTTTGTAGAAGAAAATATTTATACAACTAATTCCTTAGGTCCCTTAAACAACTCTGGAAAAGATAATCTTTCAACTCAAGTCGCTGCAATTGCTGCCAGATGAGTCATACGCTGTTTCGTCAGGTAGCTGCTACTGACTAGAGGAAAACTGGAGATTCAGACCTGAGTGGAGTTGTCAAAGAGGTCCCATGGTGTAATGGTTAGCACTCTGGACTTTGAATCCAGCGATCCGAGTTCAAATCTCGGTGGGACCTTTGTGAGTTTTTTGTAAAAAAAACTTTCATCTAATTTTCGATGAACGGCGAAATTTGTTCTGCTTGAAACAACACTTCGTTAATTGGAAATCACACATCATAGACTAAAGGGATCGTATAATTGAAAAAAAAAACCATTACCAACAAGCTGAATATCAGTGGAACATTACTTTATTCTATGATAGTAAAAAATGTGGAATTTCTAGGTATTGCTACCCGTAAACGAAGTTCTTAAAACGTCTGAAGATAGTCACATTACTATCCAGAAAAGACTTTTTCAAGGTGGCGGTAGGTCACAGTGTGAAAAAGCCTTTTTGTGGACAGCCACTAATAAATGCGGTTCTTTCAGGGCATGCATAGCGTGCTAAAAGTTCAATTTTTAGCATTAGTGCTAAAAGTGGGACGATGTGTGAGTATGCAGATACTGTGAATGCAACAAAGAAAACAAAATACTCTCGTCTGACCGCTTCAGCTACTACTGACCTTTATATATCATTAAGTGATCTGTATACTTAAATGGTCTAAAATGGTAGTAATGGTCATTTTATTTTTCTCGTAGGATTGCGCCACTCTGCCTCAGTCTTATGACCCAACCTCTCCTAGTCGCAAAGTACCGCTCGTATCATAAATATCTATTACGCACGGAGAAAGATAGGTTATAACAGATGTAAGAAAATAAAGCACGTAGCAAAACAACTTCATTGTTACAATTAGTGTGTATTATGATGAATTACAGTAAGTGTGTATTATGATGAATCTCGTAACAGAACATTCACCTATTGAAAACTCTTAATATTGGAAAATATCACTTACGACAAAACTCATAATTAATAACAAATATTAAGAAAGTAATTCCTATTTCTTAGAGTTATAGTAATAGACATTTATGATACACTTAGAGATGTGCTTGCTATTCCATTAAAATAGACCCAAAACATTTCCAGTGATCTTAACAACTCAAATGAACTCCAATTTGTCAACTGTTTTGTCGACAACGTTTTGTAAATACCTTTGGATTTTCCGGGTTATAAATTACTCGTAGGTATCTGGATTTTTTTCCGGTTACAAATTATATATTGTTTTATTGAAACGGATTGCAAATAGTAATATATTACAGTAAATCAATAAGTAAATTAGATACTGCAGCGTTCCCAGTTTCGATCAATGCCTGTGAAGTGTCAGTATCGCAAATGCAAAGGTGCAATAAATGCAGCAAATAAGTAAATTATTTTGACAAGTATTTCCTGAAAATAAACCAACAATGACTACAGTCTTTTAATTTCTAACAGGTGAATTATGATTAAGACTAAAGAATAAAAAGATTTGATTTAATTACTATTAGAACAAGAGGTCAAGATGACTCCTTATTACTAGATAGTGCATATCGTCTCACTAATAATTTCTCTTGTGTTAAAATAATTTCGTATCTTTTGGATTATCTAATACTTAAATGTTAGATAAAAATTACTACAAATTTCCGGCCAGTATGGTCGAGAAAAGAAGAATCTTGTATCTAAAAGCGTGCCATAAAAACAATGGCGAGTGCCTTTATACTAATAATATAAATACTACCTTTGCGACGTGGCAAGGTAGCTTTACTTACTAACCAGATTGTAGAACCTACCAAAGAGTTTCCGCGTCCAAGAAAATACGTGTGCAAAACATTGTAGGTCCCACCGAGATTTGAACTCGGATCGCTGGATTCAGAGTCCAGAGTGCTAACCATTACACCATGGGACCCTCGATATTTTGCGCTTTTTTTACTTTCCCATATATGTACGTATACACGGAGTGATAAACGTAGTATAGGGAAAGTTATGTAATGCTGCGCGAAAAAATGGCCAATTTTCGGCGGAAAAAAATTAATTGCCGGGCCGTGAAAACGAATAAGTGGATAAAACCGGTTGCTAAATTAAGAAAAAAAATCCTCTATCTCGTGGTGTGGTCAAAATCCATGATTTGTTGCTTCTTTATACTTAAAAATCGATTGACGGCATTCCGTCCGTCTGTCCGTGTGTCCGTGTGTGGTCAACGTTAGCGCCTAAACCGTTCGGTCGATTTTCTTCAAAATTGATATTCCCCAGTCGATCCGATTCTAGTCGAAGCTTTGTGATTTTGAAAAAGATTCTTTAAAATTTGGGGGTACTTTATATGAAGCCCCCCGGGGATTTTCAACATTTTCTCTAAAACGGCTCCAAATTTTTTCTTTAAATTTATTGTATGAATAGAGGAAAATACACCTATTAACATGGCATAGGTCCGATTTTCACGTACAGCTCTGAATTTTCGAAAATTGTGAAAGTTTGAATTTTTTTCGGCGTCTTTCTCCAACTACAAAATTGAAGATAGAGATTTTTTCTTCAAATAAAATTTGTTCTGCATATTGAGTTCTTTAATAAAGGTCATGTAAATGTTTTTCACAATTTTGGTAGTTTTCGTGCAATATTGCGTGCAATATGTGCAATTTTAAAAAATTACAAAAAACAAAATTTTCTCAAAAACGGCTAAAAATTTTTTCTTTAAACTTTTGGTAGGGATAGTGGTAAATGTACTCTATCAATGACATAAAAGCCATTTTGGTCTATCGGTTGGTTTTTTCAAAAATTACAAAAATGTAAATTTTGTTACTTGTCTCTCACGTCGTTAATATTTACATTATCGACGATTTTTTCACATTCTTATATTTACGAGTATATATGCTTCAAATAATGTCAAGTAAAGTTTCTCGAAAACATTACCGTTTTCTGTGAAAAGTAGCTCAAATTTCGGCATTTTCAGAAATGCTCAAACGTCATTTTCTCGTATCTGGCTGCAATTTTTTTCTTGAAACTTTTGTAACGGATAGTGCTAATTACACTCATTAGTATAGCGTGAAGTTTATTTTGAGTTTTTTTTTTGTTTTTTTCAAAAATTATATGAATGTAAATTTTTTGAAAGATCTCTCACATCTTTAATATGCACATTATCCGCAATTTGTAAAGATTATATTTGTGAGTGTAAGTGCTTCAAATAACTTCAAATAAAGTATTTTGAAAACTCAAAAATTTTCTGTGAAAATGAGCTTCAAATTTCGCATTTTTAGTAGTGCTAAAACGCCATTTTCTCTTAAACGGCACATAATTTTTAAAAGAAAATTGCCATTTACGGCTAGGTTTTTGTGTTCTTTAATATTCTAAAATTAATGTTTTTGTTCTACCAATAGGAAACCGAAAAATTAAGAAAATGACAAAAAAATGTACTTTTGGCGATGATAGATGGTAGCTGGCAAGAAAGAGTATGTGGTAATTCCGAATAGCTAGCGAAGACCCAGGAAAATAGAAAACTAATACGGGAAAGTCTGTGCCATTCTGTTTCTGTTTTTTGACAAATAAATAAATAAAATAAATACGGTCATGCTTAATTTTTTCAAAATACGAGTAGTTTTTCTTTAATTTTGTGACAAACGTAATAGGCCGCTGTAAATTTACTGCGCTTCGGACAGCTGGATGCGTCGTAAATTAGAATGTGCAATTTTGTATATTATTTCTTCCTTCGTTTCTTACATTCGAACTTTGTTATAGACTTACACATTAATATTTTAGAAATTGTTTATTTTGAAATATTTGAAATAAGTAAAAAGAATTAATAGCTCTCAGAATAGCGACAATGCAGGGTCTGCAACAATGGAATTCACTTTGCGCTCGCGAATATCTGTGAATTAGTGTCATTGTTGTGACCTAATGGAGCTGTATGAAAAGGAGTTATAATTGTCTAGTTTATGTTGATATTGCAGGCAAATATTTAGTTTTGCACCAAATGCTGTACCATTTGTAGTGAGTAGAGAATTTGTTTCATGGTTTTAAAATACTCTTCCCTAATCATGGCCCAATGGAAGGCATTTCTATATTTCCAGGGTATCAGGCTTCTTTTTCCAATACAGGGTTACAAAACTTTTGCATTCTATTTTTGTGAAGTTGTAGAATTCACATAGTTCTGACAAACACTGCAATGGAAATAGTGAGTCCCAAGCAAAGATGTTAGTAGCGCATAAAGTGCAATATTACAGTACTACTTAGCTGTTTCCTCTAATACGGGAAAGTAAGTGCTGTTGTAGCAACACTAGTTGTTTTTTGTTTTCGATATTTTGTCCATAGACGAAAAGTTCCCATGATCACAATTTTTTCTAAGTTAGAATATAAAGTAATAACTAACGGTACCACTGTCTTTTTATATGTTTGAACCAAACGAACGAATTGCACTACTTTCGTGGAGCAGACTATTCTTCACCGTAGATGATCCTAATGCCCTGGTTTTTCCTTTGTCTTTGCTCGTAATTCGCATATGGACAAATTTTTTAACTTTGTTTTCAGTTAACTTTTAATTATAAATTAAAATGCACGGCCACTCTCAAATTAATTTTTTTGCGCACAAATTTAATGGTAGATGTTGCTAAACAAGCTTTGAAACATCGATTTTCTAAAGCTGGATTTTGGATCGATGGATTTTGATCGATGTATTAAATCGATGTTTTAATTTTGAACATCGGTGTTTGCCAATGAAACTGCTTGCTTTACAGTTCGAGTAGAAACGTTCATACATTCTTGGAGAAACTTTAGCAGAGCAGGGACGGTGCACAGTAGGCACACAGTATGCTACACTACAGGAACAAGGCACGAAATGAAAAACACGTACAACACAGCTGCTATACAGACCCTCACAACACGGATTTTCGCCAGGGGGAGAGTGGAATATGAATAGGGGACAAAACAATGGATAATTAGGGTACGGATTTATAGGTAAACACGTATTTTAATCGTTTACTTTAGACTCACAGGACTTGAATATAAGGTTTTGATTTTGCATCATCCCGAACCCAAAAATATGGATTTTTATTTCATCTAAAGCATTTAAAATATAGAAAACGTGTCGCCGTACCACCATTTTACAATACGGAACTTAAGTTTTCACGGTCGCGAACAATCCACCGAAACCTGTAATTTCGGTAGATAGAGAATTAGGCTCCAAAGGAAGCAGATTATTTTGAAATTCGCACGTTTGAAAAACTATTTTCATGGCAGTAATTATTTACAAAAATTTGAGGTTCTGAAGAAACAAATACATGGCATGCTTAGTTTTCAAAAAATGTACCTTGGTTTTAAACATTTCTACCCTCATTAATGACAGTGGTTAACAGGTAAGAACCCATACCACATGTCCGGCAGTGGTCTAGTGGCTAGGATACCCGGCTCTCACCCGGGAGGCCCGGGTTCAATTCCCGGTGCCGGAATATTTTTTTAACTATTGTTTCTTAGATTTCTATTTCCAATTTTCTTTCAGGAAAGCGCATCCATCAAGTTCGTAATTAAACTTTAACAATAACATCGAAAAGGAAGAAAGAAAAATACATAGGCAGGTTTCTTAAACTTTACAAGAACATTCTGCCTTGAAGGCAGCTTTCGCTGATGGGAACGAATCTTCAGCGTTTTTTAAGATTATAATTTAACTAGGGTTAGAAAAGCTTCCCAGGGGTTGGCACCACAGTTAATGAATGGAATGTGTTCTCAGAGTTCGATAGAATTATGCATCGACTTCATGAAACAATCGCAAGCACGTGGTTGCGATTACTTCTGCTCCGCAAATATTCGCTCTCCCTTGATTGGAATCACTCGATTTTCGAGAAGCGGGTGGTACTGAGTTTGACGTTGAAAAAGATCTGGAAGTTTAGAAGCGGAGCATAACATTAATAGGTTTCATGGAAAGACGAATCCAGGATTATAAAATATAAACTCACACCTGAGACTGAGATGTTTCATTTCTACATGTAAATTATTAAAATGGAATGCAAGTGGACACTCACCAAATTTGTAAGCGCAGATCACTCTATCTGAACTAGAAATATAAAGGAAAAATTGGAACCGAGCATCATATAAAGCACACCTTAAAATTAAATGATTACTTGCAAATACGCTGATCCCCAAGTTAAGCCAGGTGGGTCTTAGCATATCCATTTTCAATAACATATAAACAAAACTATCCGCTTTTTAGGTGTTAGTGTTATTAACAAACAATGAAACAAATAGAAAGACAAGTGGATAGGAGAAAAACAGGTTGTGAAAAAAAAGAGTTCTTCGGGAGAATGAAATACTCAAATTGCGCAATCCTGTACATCTAGTGATCGTGTTTTTCACTTTACTATATTGATTGATTATTTCGCATTTTCGGGCGCGCTTAGCAATTAGTATCGTAAGTGTAGCGCATATTTTATCAGGAACGTAACGGTGTTTTTCCCCAGCTGGACGACGAGATCGGGCGCCGTCACACACGAGCTTTCCCCTATCATTTATCTACCGCCATCGGGGTATCGCCTCTGTAAAGCTCTGTAAAGACAAGCTATAAGCTCCTGACTGGTTCACAGACGTGTAGTTGTGTCGTGCATGTAAGCTTTAAGTATTCGTAACGTTTGAAGATAAGGCAAGGAAGAGAAAGGAAAGATCGCACGCTGTGTGTGGCTCATATGTTAGAGCACTGCTCCGGCTTTTGCCTGTTGTTGATCGAAAAAAAAAACCATAGAAAACTGCCGATCAGTGCAGGTGGCCGCCTGGAAATACTTCTTCAGGCAGCAGCTGAACTCGACCTTGTAAATAGTGTCGAAAATCCTGTCATTGTCGGTTCTTTAACCCTAGAATCTCCCGGTCAGGGGCACTGGAGTGACATCAATTTATGCCTTTGAGCAACCTGGCTGATTATTCATAAGTAGACGATACCGTCAAATTATTAACAATTTTACGTTCCACACAAGCTTTTCTTTTCTTGTTTCGATATTCACTCTCTGAACAAGATAACTTACAAGCATATCTGTGGAAGCGTTTTGGAAGTTACTGGATTTAGGCAGACTATCAATGCGACATCGGTTTCACATTGCTGTGGAACAGTTCTAGTTGCTGCAGCTGATGTTGGTAATGGAATGTTTGCTGCTACTTTTATAGTTGAAGGTGATGATGTTGATTTTGGACTAAGAAGGTTTGCTTCTGATAAAGTTTCGAAAAACGTTTGGATCCAGTGGGATGTTAATGACTTAATGCCTTGCGTAAATGCCCCGCCCGATGTCAGAACATAAAAGGTCGCTGTCGAAGTTCAAAGGAAAAATACATAGTGCCTAGTGCGCAGGGCAGAGCCTGAATAATTTTGAATTAAATTTAAAAAAGATATAAATAAAAGCAGATTGAGAAGAAAAATCGTGGAAAGGTAAAACAGACGCACGTCATTTTTACACAGAGCTCCTCGCCACTTTTACATAGAGCAGGGGCCCTCAAACGTTTTAAACGGGGGGCCAGTTCACTATCCCTCAGGCCGTCGCAGGGCCGGATTATATAGTGCAATTTTTCTAACTCTGTCTCTCAAGCACCTTTGGCTGATCACACGGCATTTCGCGTCTTTCTCGGTCCTGCCGCAAGATGTCGCATGGTCGCAAGCACTGCTTGATACGGTCGCAATCATGCGATATCTAGCGGCATGACTGAGAAAGACTCGAGGTACCGTGACATATTCCATCGTGAAGACAGACCTTGAGAGGCAGAGTTAGAAAAATCGCACTATAGTAAGAACAAAAACTATGAACAAATTCTTATACACACTGCATATATCTTATTTTGAAGTGAAGAATCAAAACGGGAACAAATACAATATTTATAAGGAAGTAAAATTAAATCAACAAAGTTGTTGATTTAAAACCATCGATATTTTTGCCATCCCTAGACACCCCAACTCATAATAAAACCCGGCGGGCCGTATAAATGTCCTCGGCGGGCCGCATGTGGCCCGCGGGCCGTAGTTTGAGGACCCCTGACATAGAGCTTCCAAGCGCAGCGTGTGCAGCAGTTTGCGTTGCAGGAGGAGAGCCGAGCGGCGATGGCGGGTGCGGAAGCGGGGGCGGCTCGGCCGTGGGAGCCCGTGGGCCAGCAGAACCACGCCCCCACGCAACTCCTGCAGCCGCTGGCCGGATGGGTCCCCGGTGAGAGCCTTGCACAGATGTTCATATTTATTAGTAGATGAATTTGCGATTCTTCATTCACGTAACGGCGAGAAGGGGATGAACCATGTAAATTATTATTATTATTATTATTATTATTATTATTATTATTATATTATTATTATTATTATTATTCTCTAAATCACGACTTAAGATGTTATGTGTCGGCTGAATATAAAATCTACTCCAGGATTGCAACCAGCTACCTAAGGAGCAGATCTAGGGACTGTCGGTGCCTCTACAATACTTTGCGCAAAATGCGGGCTGTTCCAAATAATGCTATTTCTTGCACTTCCCAGTCTTTTGGATTACCTGGGAGTTTAGACAAGTTCTTACACAAATTTTGCGGAACAAATCCCAGAGCTCCGATAATTATCGGGACGACCTGTGCTTTTACGCCCCACATTCGGCTGATCTCGATTTCCAAACTCTTGTATTTAAGACGTTTCTCTGCCTCCTTGGTAACGACGTTTTGATCGCAAGGTACAGCAACATCCACAAGTAAACACGATTTGTTCTCCAAATCCCGGATGACTATATCCGGTTTGTTTGCTGCTATCGTGCGATCAGTTTGAATTTGTTGGTCGTACAATATCGTACACAATCCAACAGACGTCACCGCTTTCGGTGAATGTTCGTACCACTTGGGGCTTGTGTTCGGAACTTCGAGGGCGGTACAGATCTGCCAGTGGAGGTAACTACACACCCTGTCGTGTCTTTTCACGTATTCGGTCTTTGCTAGGATTGGACAAGCTGAGACAATATGATCGATGGTTTCTACGTGTTCCTGACAAATGCGGCATTTATCTTCTTGAGAAATTTTGAGAACCACTTTATCATAATGTCGTGTTCTCAAGGCCTGATCTTGGGCAGCTATTACAAGTGCTTCCGATTCTGGCTTCATTCTTCCCCTTTTAAGCCACATAAATGATTGATCTTTATTGATCTGCACCTTGTCCATTCTTTTTAGATATTGTCCGTGGAGTGGTTTGTCTCTCCACGATTTCTTTAACATTTTATGTGTCTCAAATTTCATGTTAAGTAGCATCAGAAGTTCAGTGTCTCTGTCATTCTGATTGTCTTGCATAGTCTTGTTCGCAATGCTTCTTGCTACACTTACAATGCCTCTGTTTCCCATTCTTCGGTCAGATTTGATAACCTGCCTCATTAGTGGGTCATCTTGATGGCTGACTACATACTTTCCCATCCCGGTTATTGCATTGTGCCAGGAGGCTTCAATTTGTCTGATGCCTCTTCCTCCTTCCTTACGTGACACATAAAGTCTATGTACATCAGCTCGAGGGTGGGCAACATGATGCATTGTAAGCAATTTTCTGTTTTTTTCGATCCATGATGCGAATTTCCTGTTCAGTCCAGTCTACTAGTCCGAAACTGTATTCGGCTACAGGCACCGCCAAACTACCTATTGCTGATATTTTATTCCTTGAGTTCAGAGCGGACTGCAGGACAAGTCTCACTCGTCTATAATACTCCCTGCGAATTCTTTCTTTCATTGTGTCGTTCGAGATAGTCTCACATTCTTCAATGCCCAGATCTTTGTAAGTTTCGTAAGATTTGATTATTGTTTTATTATTATTATGTTCTCAGTTGTATTTTTCTTATTAATGTTTTTTATATTCCAATTCATATGATTATCAATGATTCCATTACATCACGACAAAGGTGTTATGAGTCAGATCTTGGGAAAATTTGAGAACCGCTTTTCAACATGCTATCTAAGGAGTGATCTGGGCAGCTACTATCAAGTGCTTCCGATTCTGGCTTCATTCTTCCCCTTTTAAGCCACATAAATGATTGATCTTTATTGATCTGCACCTTGTCCATTCTTTTTGTATTGTCCGTGGAGTGGTTTGTCTCTCCACGATTTCTTTAACAATTTTGTGTCTCACAATTCATGTTTAGCAGCATCAGAAGTTCAGTGTCTTTTACGTGTCGTTCGCATGCCTCTTTTCGCAATGCTTCTTGCTACACTAACAATGCCTCTGCCCATTCTTCGGTCAGATTTCATGACCTGCCTCATTAGAGGGTCATCTTGATGGCTGACTACATACTTTCCCATCCCGACTATTGCGTTGTGCCAGGAGGCTTCAATTTGTCTGAGGCCTCTTCCTCCTTCCTTACGTGACACATAAAGTCTATGTACATCAGCTCGAGGGTGGGCAACATGATGCATTGTTAGCAGTTTTCTGGTTTTTCGATCCATGGTGCGAATTTCTTGCTCAGTCCAGTCCACTAGTCCGAAACTGTATTCGGCTACAGGCACCGCCAAACTACCTATTGCAGATATTTTATTCCTGGAGTTCAGAGCGGACTGCAGGACAAGTCTCACTCTTCTATAATACTCCCTGCGAATTCTCTCTTTCATTGTGTCGTTCGAGATGGTCTCACATTCTTCAATGCCCAGATATTTGTAAGTTTTACCTGGCTCAAGATCTTGAATCACAGTGTGCGTATCAACTTCAATGTTCTCTGACGTTGTCAGTTTGCCTCTTTTTAAATTGATTTTTGCACACTTGTCAAGACCAAACTTCATGCAGATGTCATTGCTAAAGTCATTCACGACAGACAGCATTTGGGAGAGAATCGCTTCATTCTTAGCAAACACTTTCAGATCATCCATGTAAAACAAATGTGATACTGGCCTTTCATCACCATGGAGCTTGTAACCAAAGTCAGCTTGCGACAACTGTCTCGATAGTGGGATCAAACTAATGCAAAACAGCAGAGGGGATAGTGAATCTCCTTGAAAAATACCCCTGTTAATCTGAATACTTCTGGTTTCTACTGCTTCCTTTCCGCTGTGTATTAGTAACCTGGTACTCCACGACTTCATACTAGCCTTGCAAAATTCAATAAGTCTAGGATGAAATCGATAGATCTCCAGGGTCTTCAAAATCCAATCGTGTGGTACACTATCAAAGGCCTTTTGGTAGTCAATCCAAGCCATGCTCAAATTACGTTTTCGTTTCTTTACATCATTCAAGATGACTTTATTCAGTAGCAAGATTTCCTTACAGCCATAAGAACCTTTACGACATCCTTTTTGTTCAG
The DNA here is from genome assembly GCA_031308135.1 of Acheta domesticus. Classification (NCBI taxonomy): domain Eukaryota; kingdom Metazoa; phylum Arthropoda; class Insecta; order Orthoptera; family Gryllidae; genus Acheta; species Acheta domesticus. The sequence continues at coordinate 95,171,681 of JAHLJT010009419.1, forward strand.
CTGGCATTAGATGATTCTTCTCTAGATGTCTGTACATTTTGTCAGCTATGGCTGCAGTTATAACTTTGTACAGTACTGGCAGACAAGTAATTGGCCTGTAGTTCTTCGCCAAAGAGCTGTCTCCCGCTTTGGGTAGCAAATACGTGATGCCGCGTGTGAGCCATTCCGGGAGTTCCTTTGGGTTTTCTAAAATTTTATTAACAGCCTTTGCTAGATGAGAATGTATTGCTGTTAATTTCTTAATCCAATAAATCTGGATCTTATCAATCCCGGGGGATTTCCAGTTTCCCATGTTCTTAATTGCTTGGAAGAGGTCCTCTTCCGAGAATTGGTGAACATCTTCCACTGTTTCCACAAGTTCATCGGCAGCATCAACTTCAGATTGAAGCCAAGATGCGTCTTTGTTGTAGGATCTGCTCTCCTCCCAGATTCCTGCCCAAAATGCTTCGACGTCATCTTTTGAAGGAGTAACAGCATTGCCATTCGGTTTTTGAGTCAGATTGCGATAGAATCTCTTCGCGTCTGTTTCAAACAACCGGTTCTGTACACGGAAATCTATTCTACGTTTGTAACGTCTAATTCGTTGAGCCCATGCTTGAATTTTCTCTTTTAGCTTCTCAACTACCATTAGCCTGCTGGTGTCATTTTCAATTTGGTATTTTTGTTCAACATTGAATATTTTTCGTTGAACTTTAGAGGTGTGCGTTGATTTAGAAGATGCCTCAGCTAAGAGTGATATTTCACGCCGGGTGTCGGCTATCCGTTTCATAATTCTGTTCATCCATGGGGGTACAGAGCTGTTTACTCTGTTTTGCTGTCGGCCGTCGGTGTTCTTGGCTGGCCCCAAAATTATCTGAGATACTAGATATCCAGTTGCATATATGATGTGATTGATTTCAGTAATATCTAGATCTCTGCCTGGGGTCTGTACCACCTCATTTAAGACAGAATTCGCTGTTTCTATCACTCTTTTAGCTTTGGCATTTTCGTATATTCTCCTCAACGGTTCACGAGATTCAAACGGAAGTTGACTAACTCTTTCTATCTCGCGCCGAAGGAGATTTCGCATCATGTCCTTATCGTGTAATTCATTGCCAGATGAATTTTCACCACTGACGTGTGTTTCACTGGAAAGAGATGAACCTTCCACGGGATCATCATTTTCAAGTTCTACATGTTCGTCATGTGGATTGTTCGAGCGAAGTACATACTCCGCATTTCTCTCAATGTCAGCAAGTTGTTCTGCTGTGAATTTTCCACTGCTGAGTATGTATCGTCGTTGACTGGCAAGCTTCTTTGAGTCTAGGGTAGGTCTCATATCTGGGTTCCGCTCTCTCCATACCTTGAAAACTTCTATTTCTGAGCCCCCATTTTTCGCTTTTGCATAGTAAAAGCACCACATCACCTCCTTTAATTCATCCCGGGTCCATCTCTGACGATGGCTTCGAGCTACTGCCGGCTCTGGGTCCCTGGGACTAACATCCGTGGGATGGCCAGACGTCGACAAGGTGACATTAGCTCGGTTTCTGAGCAGGTATGGGACATTGGTAGAACAAGGCACGTTAAGATTCATTACATTGCTTGTTCTATCCATTTTGCTCATTGGTTTGAATTGAAGATTCGCAGGACGCAAGTTCGAGTTCACAGATCACACTTAACCCTCGGGTTGTTTCCTGCCATCCGTTACTGCGACCCACAGTGGCCTCGGGGCATCCCCCCGCAGGGCCCAGCAAGGGGTCCCTCCGATCGCCAGTCGGCATTACTAAACCCTACGGGATTTTCACTGACTGCTGAAGGCAGCCTCCTTCGCTGGCTAATGCAAGGTTCGGGCCTCCACTCTAATCAGTGGCCTGGTGTGCCAACCCAGTTTCTCTCCTGTACCCTCTATGGGCCGACAACAGGAAGTCCAAAGGTTCATGACCCTTCCCTCTCTACTTACTTCCCACTCTCCTCAAAATGGAGTACTTCTTCGTCTGACCCCTCACCTTCAACCTATTCAGCAAGGGAGGCCCTACCGGTAGCTAGGCTACCACTGACATAGCTTCAGGCTCATGGGGGTACTCAAGCTCCACCACCAACTGCAAGGTCGTGTACTCCCTAGGTGGAGTTATTATTATTATTATTATTATTATTATTATTCCTTATTATGTTAATACTTAAT
>JAHLJT010009419.1:95173941-95205817 GCA_031308135.1 Acheta domesticus
ATGGCATTTGTTGAGAAGAGGTACGTTACTACATATCAGTTTCTTGACGATTTCTCTTATTCTATAATGTCCAGAAAGTATTGCAGACGTTAATTCGACGATCTGATGATAATTATAAATATTATCAGAGAAGAAATAGCTTTTCCGGATACATACGACGAAAAACAAAATATTGTAAATTACCGGAATGGAAGTGCACATTACAACCGTCATGTATCGATCACAACCCAGCGATGGCGCTCGACCAGTGGCGGCTGTTCTTTGAAGACTCTAGGGCGGCGCCCCCCCCCCCCCCCAGTAAAATTAACAAACACGAAATTTTTCAGAATGTAACAAAGATTAATTGTTAAATAATAAAGATATTGGTATGAGCTTTATATCGCATGTATCAGAAAAATAAATGTTTTTAGTATGAATGTATTTTCATGGGCTCGGACTCTCGGAGGTCGCAAACGTAATGTTGTTGTGGGCAGACAGAGTGCGTTAGCATATGCGATTCAAGTCATTTTCACGTGTTCTGTGTTGAGTGGAATAGTGGTGAATGTGAGATAGCGTGAACCCTTTTAACTGATAGTTGTCAGAATCTCAGTATTGAAAGAAAAATTGAATTAAAGAAATTAGGGCCTCCAAGATTTGACTTAAAAATTACGCAGATTCAAAATGCCTGCAAAAGCAAAAGTGTATACACGAGAAAATTTAATTCCTCTCCGTACAAATACGCAGACTGGCTATGTGGTTGTGACAAAAGAATTTTTTTTGTTATACGTGCCTTGTTATGAATGTTAGTGATCATGCAAGGGCAAAGGGTGGTTTATCAGGCATTAAACATCTTGCCCAAAGCGAGAAGTACAAATTGAGTGAACAACACATAAACAGTGGAATAGAATTCACCATGCTATGCAAAATTGATATAAGGTGTCAGATTCAGCTTATAGAATGAGAATTAAGAAAATTAATGAAGATATTTCCAAGAATCGTTACAGTTTTAGTGAACTGATAGACTACATTAAATTTTGCGGGAAGTTTGAACTTGCACTAAAAACAGATGGATCTGAGGCATGAAACAGATGAATCAGACAACCCTGGTATTTATCGTGGTTTAGTTAATTTGATGGCAGAATTAGACTTCACGTTAAAGCAACATATTGAGAAAACAAATAATCATGTGTGTTCGGGGCCGCCCCCCCCCCACCTCGCAAAGCACCGGCCGCCACTGCGCCCGACATTAGATTGTGAGAACCTAGCCCTGCAGCTCAGTAATGCAGTACAGTTGTTTGTTTGCAAATAACAGTAATGACGGATAATCAGCGCTTCGAGTCTTGGAAATACGCAATAAGTTCCGATCATATACAGATGTGACGAAATTGGAAAATTACAAAAGCATTTTCTACAAGTATACCACTTATGCTTTAGAGATCAAAACACTAAAGGATTAAATTAATTCTAGTGTAAGAAACACGTTGGTGTGTTTTTTCTACAGAATGAAATGACTCATCCTGTATTCGCATGCAAACAGGGTTGATTAAATTTTAACTTTTTGGCAGAATACGTATACATTATTTGACAGAGTCACCATGTTAACAATAAAAGAATGCTAAGTGCCCTCCGGATATGATCGTTTTCCAATACAGTGCAGAAGACTAAAATGGAAGTACTTTTTTCTCGTCGGAGGTTTTCTGAGTGTTATGCATTACTCTAATAATAGATGTGTATAGGGAAAATTTCATCTTTTTGCTATTGAAAAATTGTTGAAATGAAATGCTTCCATAACTCTTGAGTGAGAAGTTAGTGAACGATGATTAGTAGGGTGCGGATTTCTATGATTTTGCATAATTTTGTCCGTTGGTTCAGGGCACAGCTAAGTGAAATTTCTCGACGTTTGGTTAGAATATGATGCTATATAGATTAATATCTTAGTGCATATTTGTGCATATTTGGTAGATTTTTCCTGTTGGTGCATATTCGTGTAATTATAGGAGCATATTTTGCATATTTCGTTAAAAAAGAGACTAATCTATAAAACGTTCCATCTTTTCAAAGAATCTTATGTAATTGTTGAGCGTTTATTGATTCGAAAGAGCCAGTCACAGATTCGTTTTTGTGTTTTCTGTAGATGAAAAAATACGTGTGCAAATGTAGGATATTTCTTGAGAACATATTTTGCAAACCAGTCAGAAGAAATTCATCAAGACCTACAAGGTACTAAGGTGAATATTTACTTCGATTATTTCTCTAGCGAAGTAGTAGAGATTATATTACGTTTGCACAAAAAATAATTTTTTTCATTCCAAGCAAATTTTTATTTCATTCCAAGAATTTTATCAAGACAGGTTTGCAGAAGAAATGAAATATTGTTAATTTTAAGTGCATTTTAAAGAGCATATTTCAGAATTTTTAGGTCATAAATGCATATTTTTAAAAGCATCTTTCAAGATTTTTTAGGGCATAAAAATCCGCGCCCTACTTAATTAGTACCTTTAAAAATCAGAGCTACTCTAGTGGCCGGCCGTCTTGGCGTGCCCTGGCCCAGCGCGTATCTGCGGGCCAGCGCCGAGGCCCGCTGCTTGTTGAGTGTGACCAACGAGAGTCAGCACCAGGGGGTCGGGCGCGATCGACTCTAGTCTCGTGAAAGGCAAGTTGCAAGCGGGCAGATGAAGCAAGCCACCGCGGGCTGCCTTGTCCAAATTCTTGCATTTCAGCAGCCCTTTTAAACTATACCTCGAATCACACAGCAGTTCGTCTATTAAGTTTTACTCCCTCGAATGAAGACCAAAACTACATGCAAACGAAAACTTTCTGTTAAAGTCACATTGCATTAAAACATAGTATCTGCCACAAACGCCGAGGAAAGTACATTTGTTACATCGTCATATTTATGCACCAGTAATATTTGTGATTCACACGTTAATGTATTTTTTAAATAATGTTTGAATAAACGATTATTTTGAGGATGAATATGTCAGTTTTGTGCATATAATTCACCAAATTTGTCACCAAAAATTGTATTTCATTCTTAATAAAATGAGAAGATAGAATCTTATGAACCTATCACGTAAATCTTAAAGATTCACAGGGCCGAAATGTGATTAACTTTCTATCTTATATTTATCCAAGCTAAAATATTTTCCTAATTTCAGAATGCCGCGACTAGAGCCAGGAAGTTCGGAAAAATGCCTCTTTATTGTTTTGATATTAAGACGTTTAACAAAAGGAATTAATCACTTAATTGTGCTTCTGAAAGGATTTTAAAATATTTTTTATTTGGTCTATTTTAGCTACCGATACGTATTTTAAGTATTTTACCGTACCTTTTTCTTCTTTTCTTCGTAATTATTCTCCTAGGACGTACTTCGACCAAAGTGGAAACTAATTTGCAAGTCTGAACAAGATGTGAGGGAAGTTGCGTGTTGTCTTTCTCTAAAAGCGAGGGTGCGATATCAGGCAAGAGGTATCGAACACTCTCTCAAAATTAAGTGTTAAAACCTGTTTGTAAAAATCCAGACAAAACCAATTATGCCCTGGATTGTCAGTGTTGCTAACGTACTGTGACCTTCCTACGAGAAATCCCATTTCACGCTTGAGTATGCCCTCTGACCTCTTTCGAGAACAGAAATCTCTATACAAGACACGATAGGTCGCGGGTCAATAATGATAACAAGAGTTTGAAGGACAAGAACTATACCAGTTTTCAATTATGTGATTCCAGGATTCAGAATCCATTCTAGCGCATCATAAGGAGTGAGTCGCCAATGAAACAAACTTGTAGTCTTCATGCCAAAATTGAGGGTGTCATTAAACAAAATTTAAATAGTGGAAATATTAATATTGTTATACACTGTTGAGTTCGTAAAAATTTGTAAAAAATATCTTGTGGTTATATGCAACCAAAATTTCAAGTAATGTGTTTCTGCTGAAGTGTTGATGTAGATTTCATTGTTAGAACAAATACTTGAAATGTTTAATTTATTAACCGGATATCATTTTTAAATGCAGTTATATTTTACATACCTTTTTGTGCTCCACTAATTTCGACAGAATAAATGCTTATATTAGTAAAAATAAATGCTATTGAGCTTGCCTATCTTACGTTACCTTACGTTACCTTACGTTACCTTACGTTACCTTAAGTTACCTTACGTTATCTTACGTTAAATACCTGAACTTGTGGGTCCTAAGTATGACATAACCTGAGAGGAGAAATATCAACGGGTGGATTCATATTTATATTCACTGTTAGCTGCCCCGTCCATTATATTCTTATTTTTTATACATTTTTATATCAAGGCCAAAATAAAAATAAGTTTTCGGAAAGTGGGAAAATAATTTGCAGAGTATGATCACAACCACTTTCACTAATACATCCCTTTTATCCTAATTCACGACTTGAGGCGATTTTCCGTTCTGCAGCCTCATAATCATCGCGAACAAACGCGTGTGAAACAGCGGCCGAGGGGACTCGGCAGAACGCGGCTCGGAGCTGGCGGGTGGTGGAGACGCAGGCGCCAGGGCATTCTTCAAGAAGCCTCGCAAGAAGATTGTCGATGCCGAGGCTGGCGAGGACGCCTCCTCCGCCCTGTCCTCTTCCTCTGCGAGCGAGTCAAAGGTCGAGACGGGAACATCCTGTGCCGCGACGTCCAGCATCGCTGTCAGCAAGACCTCTGCCGAAAGCGACCCACTCGCTCTGCGCTCCACCGCCTCTACAACAACCACCCCCACCACCACCACCACAGAGTCGGATTTCCTCGACGATGCCGATTTCAACATCGCTGCAGTACATCCACCCAGTACGTACATTGCATGCAGTAACGTAGCTTTTTTCTCCGGGTAGGTTCCAGCTACATTGGCTCACTGACAACATGCTTGCATCTGCGGCATCGTTCAATGTATTGTCGTAAGTGATGAATCTCGATGGCGCGGATTTTTGACATTAACCACGTAGATGGGTCGAATTCAACCACTGCTGGAGAAGAACTTGAGCGGTTGGTTGGCTTTGAGTGGTTTTCCATGGTTTCGCCCCCTCGATACCAGGCGAATGTCGGAGAAGTCACCTTACAATCAGGACACGGACCATAAGCGAACTTCCTTTCGTTCTCCTTTTTCTCCCCTCTCTCCTTACATACACTTAAATTTTCATCTACTACACTACCAACCTTGTCGAGACACCGTCCTTAAAACGAAATTCCCAACCTATCATTCATCTGCGTCTCGCGGAAATACATAATGCGCATGCGTGATGGCTCCGAAAACCTTTGTACGCTGTTCGAAACATTTGCTATTAAGCAAGAAGTACAAGCTTCAAGTTGACATCCTTGGTAATTGTGCATCGGACAATTATTAATAAACATCATAAAGTAACGAAAACCATTATTTTTTGTAGACTAGGCAGGTTGCACCTGCAGGTTGCACCATGCAGGTTGCGGCGTAGCTTCCTAGTAGGCTGCTACTAGGAAGCTACGCCGCAAAATTGAATACGCGAATCTGCATTTGTTTGTGCGTTAAGGCAGCATTAAGCTGCGTTACATTGGGTCAGGGGGGTCATATTTCAGTGTTATGCTGATATTTATTTTTAAATTTTTTCAACATTTTCTGAAATAATTTCCTATTAATATTCCTATTTGCCGCTTTTTTTGCCGTTTTTGAGATGCGAAAACCAAAAATTTGCCGCGAGCCATTTTCCCCCAAAAATCAGTGGTCCTGCTAACTTCCAATGGAAGATAGCAGGTCCATTTCATCCAATCACAAAACTGCATAGCCCATAATGTTCAGCTATTTTGCCGTTTTTAAGATGTGAAAACTAAAAATTGATATCTCCATTCTTTCAAAAAATATTAAGAATTAAAAAACATTAAAGATACGTTCAATATAAGAGCGCAATCAAAGAAGTAAAAGGACGTCCCCCGTACAAAATCACACATAACAACTCATAATCGACGCCAAAATTTCCCGAAAACTAGTGAAAAACAAAATCTGTAATACAAAATTTGCCGCCAACCGGTTAGACACAATTCCCCGGGTTCGAATCCCAGATATGCACCTATTAAATTAGCCCCATTCAATAAATAGACGCATTCTCTAGTAAACCATTAGCTTTAACAATTCATATTGTGCGCTGAAATTAGCACTAACCAAGTGGCAAACATAATCATTAATCAAATAATTCGCCGCGGATCGGCTAGTTTAAATTACCCGGGTTCGAATCCCCAAAACTTACATTTTGAAAGCCCCTTTCAAGGAAACGCGCGGTGTCTCCAAAACCATTAGCCATAACAATTCATTATGAGCGCCAAAATTAGCTGCATGAAAGTGTAAAATATAATCTGTAATCAAAAAATTTGCCGCGCACGGCTGAGTTATAGTTTCCCGGGTTCAAAATTCCAAAATTTTATCTTTGCGAACGGCCTCTTTCCAGAAAAGCGCGCAGTGTCTCCTAAACAATTGACCTTAACAATTCCCGCTCTGCACCGAATGAAGCTGTCAGTAAGTGCCAACTACAATATGTACTCCAAAAATTTGCCGCGAACCAGTTAGTTACAGTTTCCCGGGTTGAAAATATCAAAAATTTTACTTTTCGAACGGCCTCTTTCAAGAAAAGTGCGCCGTATCTCCTAAACCATTGACCTTGACAATTCCCGCCTTGCACCAAAATCAGCTCTAGGCAAGTGACAACCATAATCTGCAACCAAACAATTTGCCGCGGACTAGTTAGTTTCAGTTTCTCGGGTTCATATTTCCAAAAATGTAACTCTTCGAACGGCCTCTTTCCAGAAAAACGCGCCGTGTCACCTAAACAATTGACCTTAACAATTCTCGCTCTGCACCGAATGATGCTGCCAGTAAGTGCCAACTACAATCTGTAAGCAAATAATTTGCCGCGAACCAGTTAGTTAGTTTCAGTTTCCCGGGTTCAAAATATCAAAAATGTACCTTTTCGAACGGTCTCTTTCAAGAAAAGTGCGCCGTATCTCCTAAACCGTTGACCTTAACAATTCCCGCCTTGCGCCAAAATTAACTGTAGGCAAGTGCCAACTATAATCTGCAACCAAAAAATTTGCCGCGGACCGGTTAGTTTCAGTTTCTCGGGTTCATATTTCCAAAAATGTAACTCTTCGACCGGCCTCTTTCCAGAAAAACGCGCCGTGTCACCTAAACAATTGACCTTAACAATTCTCGCTCTGCACCGAATGATGCTGCCAGTAAGTGCCAACTACAATCTGTAAGCAAATAATTTACCGCGAACAGGTTAGTGACTGTTTTGTGGGTTTTAAATTCCAAAAATATCCCTCTTCGAACGGCCACTTTCTAGAATAGTGCGCCGTATCTCCTAAACCATTAACCTTAACAATTCACGTTCTGCGCCGAAATCTACTGTGAGCATGTGCCAACTATAATCTGTAATCAAAAAATTTGCCGCGAACCGGTTAGTGAGTGTTTCTTGAGTATAAAATGTACAACAGTATAACAGTATAAATGTATAACAGTATAAAATGTTAAGGGGAAATGTTTAGGAGACAGAGCGTCTTTTCCTCAAATGGGAAGATGTAAATTTCGGGAATCCGAAGCCCCGTTACTGTAACTAACATACCCGCGGCATACAGATTATTATTGCCACTAGACGAAGAGGATGAATTGTTTAGGTTGTTGGTTTAGGAGACACGAAGCGTTTCCATTGAAGGAGACCATTCCAAGAGATTCGTATTTAAATTTTGAACCCGGGATACTGTAACAAAACGGTCCGCGGCAAATTTTTTTATTACAGATTATATATATCACTTGTTCACACCTGAATTCAGAGCAGAATGCGAGTTGTTCAGGTCAATAGTTTAGGAGACACAGCGCGCTTTTCTGGAAAGAGGCCGTTAGTAGAGGTACATTTTTGGAAATTGGAACACAAAAAACAGTAACTAACCGGGTCGCGGCAAGTTCTTTGATTACAGATGATAGTTGTGACTTCCCCACAAGTAATTTTGGCGCAAGGCGGGAATTGTTAAGGTCAATGATTTAGGAGATACGGCGCACTTTTCTTGAAAGAGGCTGTTCGAAAAGGTACGTTTTTGATATTTTGAACCTAGGAAACTAACTAACCGGTTCACGGCAGATTATTTGCTTACAGATTGTAGTTGGCATTTACTGACTGCATCATTCGGTGCAGAGCGGGAATTGTTAAGGTTAATTGTTTACGTGACACGGCACGCTTTTCTGGAAAGAGGCCGTTCGAAAAGGTACATTTTTGATATTTTGAACCCGGGAAACTGTAACTAACTGGTTCGCGGCAAATTATTTGAGTACATATTGTAGTTGGCACTTACTGACAGCATCATTCGGTGCAGAGCGGGAATTGTTAAGGTCATTTGTTTAGGTGACACGGCGCGTTTTTATGGAAAGAGGCCGTTCGAAGAGGTACATTTTTGGAAATATGAACCCGAGAAACTGAAACTAACCGGTCTGCGGCAAATTGTTTGGTTGCAGATTATGGTTGTCACTTGCCTAGAGCTAATTTTGGCGCAAGGCGGGAATTGTCAAGGTCAATGGTTTAGGAGATACGGCGCACTTTTCTGGAAAGAGGCCGTTCGCAAAGATAAAATTTTGGAATTTTGAACCCGGGAAACTATAACTCAGCCGTGCGCGGCAAATTTTTTGATTACAGATTATATTTTACACTTTCATGCAGCTAATTTTGGCGCTCATAATGAATTGTTATGGCTAATGGTTTTGGAGACACCGCGCGTTTCCTTGAAAGGGGCTTTCAAAATGTAAGTTTTGGGGATTCGAACCCGGGTAATTTAAACTAGCCGATCCGCGGCAAATTATTTGATTAATGATTATGTTTGCCACTTGGTTAGTGCTAATTTCAGCGCACAATATGAATTGTTAAAGCTAATGGTTTACTAGAGAATGCGTCTATTTATTGAATGGGGCTAATTTAATAGGTGCATATCTGGGATTCGAACCCGGGGAATTGTGTCTAACCGGTTGGCGGCAAATTTTGTATTACAGATTTTGTTTTTCACTAGTTTTCGGGAAATTTTGGCGTCGATTATGAGTTGTTATGTGTGATTTTGTACGGAGGACGTCCTTTTACTTCTTTGATTGCGCTCTTATATTGAACGTATCTTTAATGTTTTTTAATTCTTAATATTTTTTGAAAGAATGGAGATATCAATTTTTAGTTTTCACATCTTAAAAACGGCAAAATAGCTGAACATTATGGGCTATGCAGTTTTGTGATTGGATGAAATGGACCTGCTATCTTCCATTGGAAGTTAGCAGGACCACTGATTTTGGGGGGAAAATGGTTCGCGGCAAATTTTTGGTTTTCGCATCTCAAAAACGGCAAAAAAGCGGCAAATTATGAGCTATGCAGTTTTGTGATTGGATGAAATGGACCTGCTAACTTCCAGGACGTATATACACACACATTTCTCACGCCGTATTTTACAAAGTGTGATCTTTCTGAACATTCTAATACATTTTTGCTTCTCCAGCGCTTCTCAATATTACTCCACCTGCTCAAAAACGTGCAGAATCTAAATAAATAAAACAAAGTTAGGTTAACGAAACCATTTATAACTCGAGAACTATAGGATAAATTTTAATTATCTCCGATTTTTTGGATTCATCTCTGCCCCAAATACAATCACTATTAAATGATTGGAAAAAATCACGAAAAAATATACAGAAAATTAATCAAATATATAAAAATCAATGTTTGTTGGTTCGTTCTTAATGCGCTGCCGTACTGTGCATCCGATTGCGATAACACTTTGTCAGCTTATTGCTTGCACTTGCGGGAAGAACATAGGCATAGTACCAGTGGCGGCTCGTGACATTTTTTCCTGGTGGGGCCAGGTGTAAAAGCACGAATATAATCTCAGAATCAATAACTTATTTAATTAAAGAATCATCATTTAATCAATTGTTTAATTAATATTATTTATCGGTTAATTATACATTTAAATCTATAAGTTTTCTACAAAAAACAGAAGTAGGAATTTTTATTAAGTCACTTAATCAAATATTGTTATGTCAATGGAAACAAAAGAGTTTTTACAAAAATTACGCTAATGCCATAGCTTATCTTTCGGAATGATGAAAGTTCGAAAAGGGAACGTATCGTAAAATTAAGACAAGTTGACTTCGACTTGTTATGCCAATTGTTTAATCGGCTTGCAGAGAAATAAAATCATCTACATGTCTTTCTACATTTCCTCCACATGCACTTCATATGTACAATTTAGCAGCTCTTTCTTTGTCATGTGTGAGTTATATTTATAAATAGAAGAATTGTTTAAATGATCATCTAACACACTATCTAGATTGCCGAGTAACTATAAGTCTAAAAAATTGCCATGGTCTTTTGAATCTTCAGATTCATCATGCCCTCTCAATACTACTAGTTCATGAATGACGAGTGCCGTGGTACTTAACTAAACACTCAGTTATTCTACCTAAATGTCTATTTTTTGCGACTTGTTCATTATGTTTCTTGATTGAAATTTCCATCGCCGAATCAATCTATACAACAATGTTCACAGTTCCAAATGTTTTAAATTTGCAAGCATTTTCTAAATGCAATGCACTTTCTTCGTGTTTCTTTATCCTTTCGTTCAAATGTTTCAGATCCTTACAGCCTACTGTTGTCCACAATCCCTCGCCAAATAATAAACAATAAAAGCAAAATTAGCTTTGTTTTCACTTACAGTCAACCGTGATTTTTTTCTGAAACCTCGAAATACAGAATGTTTGTTTCTTCTTTCCATCAACGTGTGCAAATGATAAGTCAATCAGTTGATGTGCTCCTAACCGTTTAATATAATTTTTTTCTTCACATCTGAGTGAAGAAAACGGAAAACAGTGTAATGAATCCACTGAGTTCATCTTACAGCGCGCAGAACTTCACGTGCACTTTGAAAACGGCGCGCTCAGACTGCCGTTTCTCTGCGATGGGGCCCGCTGGTGCGGGCCCCTAGGACAGCTAAAATTAGCAAGCAGTGGTCGCGCCCAGTACGAAAGGGCGCTGACCTTGGAAACAGAGTGGGGTTACCGTTCCGGGGCCCAAGCAAGGCGGGCCCCTGGAGCACTACTAACGCTATCTTTGAGTGCGGCAAGGAACTACGACCCTCAATTCTTGGTTATTGGGACTTGCAATGAGTTCTAGGGACGAATTGTCGATCTTCACGAATAAAGAATTCCAATGAAGAACTACAATTATGACAAAGATATTACTGTAAAGATATATGAACAGTTTTGTGCTTTATTAAATATTGGTGGGGACCGGCCCCTGTGGCCCCTTAGGACGAGCCGCCCCTGCATAGTACAATTATTGTAATTCCACTATACTGCGACTTTGTAGGAAGAGCTCTCAAGGCCACTCAAATCCCATCTTCGCGATGGAATATGTCACGGCATTTCGTGTCATTCACAGTCGTTCCGCTAGATTTCGCACGATCGCGACCGTATGAAGCAGTACTTGCGATCATGCGACTTCTACCGGCAAGACCGAGAAAAGACGCCAAATGCCGTGACATATTCCATCGCGAAGATGGGATTTGAATGGCCTTGAGAGCTCTTCCTACAAAAATCGCAGTATAGATGGCGCTATAGCACAAGATGGCGCTTCAGTTAAATGCAATTCGCAATTCACGTGAGCTTCATTGTTGCTAGGCGTTGCCGTGTGCCGTGGGGCGAGGTCGAGGAGATAAGGAGAAAGAGGGACAAAGAGAGAGGGAAAAGGAGAGAGAAAATGAGAAAGGGAAAGAGACAAAGGGAGAGGGAAAAGGAAGGAAGAAATGAGAAAGGGAAAATAGAGAGAGTGGGAAATAGAGACAGAGAAACGGAAAATGGAGAGAGAGCGGAAAATGGAGAGAGGAGAAAATGGAGAGAGAGAAGGGGGAATGGAAGGAGAGGGGGAAATGGAGATAGAGAGAGGGAAAATGGAGAGAGAGGGAAAATGGAGAGTGAGAGGAAAAATGGACAGAGAGAGGGAAATGAAGAGTGAGGAAAATGAAGAGAGAGAGAGAGGAAAAATGGAGAGAGGGAACAGAGAACGGGAAAAGAAAGAGGGAAAAGAGAGTCAGAGAGTGGAGGAAACGAGACACAGAGGGAAGAAGAGACACAGAGGGAGAAAGACACAGATGGGGACATGAGACACAGAAGGGAAAAAGATACACAGAGGCAAAAGAGAGACAGATGGAAAAAGACAGAGAGTGGGGAAAATGACGGAGGGACGAAAAGACGAAGAGGGAAAGAGAGACAGGAGAAATACATAACTTTTCCTATACTAAGTATATCACTCCGTGTATACGTACGTATACGGGAAAGTCAAAAGAGAGTGGTGAAAGAAAGATAGAAGGGGAGAGGAATATTTCCTCAATTATTTATTCTGCGGCAGCAACGCGCCGGGTACCAGCTAGTATTAAAATAATAACAAATTAAATTAAAATGTATAAATATCGATGAAATTGTTCGTAATAATCGTCCCACATGTATTCTCAGAACCTAAAATACACTAGTGGTTAGAAGAGTCTAGATAAAGGATAATACGGGTGGGTACGCAAAAGTTTAACAAATTAAATTAAAAAATGAGTTGAACAGAGCTGTTGATGAACATTTCACGTAAGAGAGCAGTATTAATCATTTTCTATCAAAAGATTTATATGACAGTGTTTATCTTCCTACTCATCTTCTCTCTTGAAAATAACTAATATGATTTATGACCATAGTATTTTCCAACGAAAACGTCAATATATTTTGATATGAAAATTGTATATGCGGGATTACTCATTTTAGATGGAAAAGATAAATGCTCTCGATTTGCTCTAATCCAAATTGGCTAAAAATTCCTTACACCCCTATTTCACCTATTCAGGGAATGAATATTGAAAAATCCTTTCTTAGTGATTTTATTCATTGTAATTCTAGTAACATTTACAAATCAGAGCTTGCTAACTCTTTGCTAGCTACTTTTAATAGTTGTGCCTATGCGTTAGTACGCCGTTTCTGCTTTTATTTTCTTCAAGACGTCCATTTTAATAAATGTAATATAATATAAAAGGACATTTTTTATTCAGCATGTATTTAGATTTGTAACAACTGGTACTAACTGTCATTCAAAGAAAGATATGAAGATAATTCTGTAATACAGCAGCTTTCCTGCTTTATTAAAGTACACACAAGGTATTTTTATTAAAATCATATGTTTTAACGAGACACGTTCACCATATCTCGCGACAGTGGTGTGCACAGTAGATCAGTGTGACTCATTAGGAAGTTATTTAAGCGCAAACTAATAAAGATAAGTGACACAAATGTGACAAGCGCACGAACTGAGTTCGCACATTTACATTTCGATGAATATTGTTCGCGAACAGAGATATGATAAGAGCAGAGGTGTGCCTGTGTTTGCAGAGGTGCGGCCTCCGGCCTCTGGAGCCTCGCAGGCGCGCCCGTGGCAGCCGCCGCCTGCCCCCGTCACGCCCCCTCCGCCACCCCTGGCGGCGGAACCTGACCTCGTCTCTCCCACGACAAGATGTACGTCCAAACAATGCGCTGGCCAATGAGCAAGTTCTACATTTTTACACATAGCGAGTGTGCTATCATTAAATATGATCGCGATTTTTTTAGAATAGATATTATACCCCTAAATATCCGTGTTTCATGCATTATCAATGCACAAGAAAAGTGGCACATGTCAAAAATTATTTTGCAGGAAATAGTTTTGGTCCGCTCATTTTGCGAACAAAAACAGTAAATAACTCTATAGGATGTCCGGAAGCTCCTGTTACAAAGAAGTATACCCATATTCTTGATAAACGATTTCTCAAGGATTAGCTAGATTGTGGTAATTGATACCAGTATTCCCCCTGATGAAGGTTGCCTTCTCCAATCACAAACATGACAAGGTCGCGGGCAAGGTAACAAACTTATTTGAGCTTACGGGCACTGCTTTCAAAGAAATTGCCGCGAGATTTAAATGTAAGGGTTTTACAAAGGAAAGCAGAATAAGGAGGTGAAAAGGGCCCCCAAACCAAATCGATAATCGCGATATTCATTAGAAAAAAAAATAAAAAATTCCAGAAAATCAGTCTCCTAGGGCAGTATTTTGCAGAGTACATTGAAAAACCTGTTTTTCATGTTTTATTTGGTTCTCAGCTTCTATTACATGTATCAGTCTAAAAAAACTTGCAGAGACGGTGGAAAATGGGTGAATTTGAAGATATTTTTGTCAACGAATTTTCACGCCAAATTCAAGTAGAAAAGTAAATAAATTTTTGAAATTGATTTTCGACTTGATAACGTTGGAGTACTGTCTCAGTTTCCCCCCTAGAATATGTCTCATAACATTCTATAACACATATTTTCTCAGATTTTTAAACATTGTGGACGATAGTGAAAAATAATTAAAACCAATTTTATCAGTTTAAAAATTCGAAATTCGCGTCAAAATGTGATTGCAAAAACAAAATTTAACAAATATTTAAACTCATGTTCAATCACGACATATGAACTTCAAATGTTATAGGTGTTATATCGATAATGTACCAAACTCGAACGGAATATATATGGTGGGAAGAGATGTGTGGGCTCTTGCGCATGGCATCCGACTTCCGCCAATGAATATCAGGCACCAGTTTGGGTCATAATATACCCTTTCTCCGGAGTGGCGGTACGTCACTGGATACCTGGCCCATGATAGTTAGCTATATTAATTCCCATTTTCTGTTTATGTCAAAGAAACGATCTATTAAAATAAATAATACTTTAGTCTGATTTCAAATTGTCAATTGAAAGTAAAATTTGAAAAACTGAATCAAAAATATCTTGATTTTGTAATCCAGTTTACTTAAGAATGATATAAAAGCATTGACTTTCTACGTTCAGGTTAGAAGGTTTGATTGACAAATATTCTTGTCTGTTAAAAGCGCTGTCCGTCCGTAAGCGAGAATTGTTAACTTATAGATACTTGTTTATTTATTTTACGTTATTGCTAAATACAATAAATAACTGAATGATTTAATAACACAACACAAAACGAATACAAGGAAAGTATTCGCTATTCAAACAATTCCCTGTCACTTATGAAAGATTTTATACATGGGAGAATTATGTATAAAAATAAACATCAAATAGTAGTTAGTAGTTAATATAAATATAATAAAATTCTCCATTATTTGATAGAAAACTATTGGTGCTAGAGAATGGCACAGACTTTACCGCATTAGTTTTCTATTACCTTTGGTCTCGGCTTGCTATTCGGACTTGCCACATACTCTTGCCAGCTGCCAATTTATCACTGCCCAAAGTACATTTTTTAGACATTTTCTTAATTTTTCGATTTCCTAATAAAAGAACGGAAATATTATTTTAAGAATTTTAAAGAACAGTAAAAACGTCCTAAATGGCAACTTTCTTTGAAAGATTGGGAGCCGCTTTTAAGAAAATGGCGCTACTGTAAATTCGAAATTTGAAGCTCTTTTTCACAGAACATTTTTGAGTTGTCAAAACACTTCATTTGGAGCCATTTGAAGAACTTCCATTCATTAACAGAATAGTGCTTACTAATTGCTGGAAATGTGCACATAAATGGTGTGAGAGATATTAAAAAAAATACATTTGTGTAATTTTTTAAAAAACAAAAAATACTCCAAATTGAACTTTTCGTCATATTGTAGTGAAAAATAAACCCGCCACGAATCAATACTCATAATTACGACCAAATTATCTTATTCTACCCTACACAGCGTTATAAGCAAGCTCATGCTCGAATTTGAATACCCCGCCACTGCTCTACCATATCTATATTGATTCGCTTTATTTTCTTCGTAGTACACATTTTTTATTTTAACTGTGATCTCGCGAAGTCGCTCATATACAGGAAGGCTATTAATATTATAGTTCATTGGGAATCTGATTTTTATTATTATTCCTTATCAAAAAGCCTTTGCTACCTACAAAGTAAAGCACACAAATTTCAATAATGGCTGCCGAACATAATGTTTCTAATTTATAGCCGATATATCTACATAATGCCGAACATAATGTAAAGACTATTTATTTTTTTCGACATCGTTTCCAACCAAATGAGATAGTGAAACAGTTCCCATTGAAACATTTACATACAATAATACATGTAAAATATACCCTTTCAACAAAAAAATATCCTTAACAAATGAAAATTATTCACACATTCACATTTATTTCTTATTGCTCATCCATACAAGTGCACTTCATTACTATTGAATTCTTTTTCTTTTAAGGCCATTCTAATTTATCCTTATAATAATAAAAACAATCTTGGCCTTGTTATAAAATTTTTGTTAATCTTAAGGCTAAATGTACCGAAAAAAACTTGTAGGAAAATTCAATAGATCGCAGCACCATCAGCAGGAATTTACTTTACCGATAACGTCTGAACAAATGGTCCGATTTTCGATCTGTAAACGGCATTTGACTCCCGTTTATAATAGAATTTACGCTACGAAGCCCTTTTTCCAAAAAAACTAGCAGAAACTCGATTTTTAAAATTTTTCTCGTACTTCCGGGAACAATTTCAAAAATGTGGGCTTATAGCGCGATGGCGACACGCTTCCAGAATCCAACGCCGTGTCAAACATGCAAATCGGATAAATAGGAGCGACGGTAAGTGAAATTTCGAAAAACACCTCACCCCACTCCCCCTTCCCCTTCCACGCCGCCGGGACATTGTTGGCCGGCGGCGCGGTCAAGCCGGCACGGGCGAGCCGGGCGGCGGCCGCCGCGGCGCGGCGACGGACAAGAAGGCTGAACTTTCGGGGGCAGCAAGCCAGACACCCCGTCACTTCGCATCTCAAGATATTTTTTCCCCACATATGAAACTAGTGATGCTGTAATAGGGGTAAACGGTCTCGTATCATCTTTAATAGTAGTATAAAACTATTACCTTATTCACATATTCCATCTTCCTTCGAATACCATCATAAGAATGTCTGAGGTATCACTCAAAACACCGATCCCGCTTTGGTGCTGATTTCAAAAAGAAAAAATCGAACTAATTGCGTAAATATCACCCATATTCCATCTCCTCACATCGTATTTTAGATATATTGTACTTCTAAGATCTTCCATTACCATTTCACTACCGGAAAAAACAAGCGGAGATAACGCAAGAGCTCTTTTATCCTACGATTCGATTTATCATTTCAAAACGGCGTTTGTCACCTTGATACAATTCACCTGGTTAATCCTTTTTCCAGTAAAATAACCGAATCGAATTTTTAAAACGTTTTCGTACTTTAGGACAAATTGCACATACTTTCTCATAGTAATCTAATATCTTTGGTCTGGGCCAGTTTTACCATGTTTCCCCATCTTCTGACATCTTGCTGACATCTATCGCCGCCCAAAATACATTTTTTGAACTTTTCTCATTTTTCAGCTTCTTAATGGTAGATACGAAATATTACTTTTAGGATATTAAAGAAGAGTAAAACTTCGTCCTATATAGGAATTTTCATTGATAAATTTGGAGCCGCTCTTAAGAAAATGGCGTTTAAGCGTTACTGTAAATGCGAAAATGGAAGCTTCGGAATTTTCACAAGAATCTTTCGAGTTTTCGAACAATTTCATTTGGTGACATTTAAAGCACTTCTACTCACAAATGTAATAATGTATAAAATTTCTGGAAAAGTGAATATTAATGGCGTGAGAGACACTTAAAAATACATTTATTTATTTTTTGAAAAATCAAAAAAATACAGCCAAATTAATTTTATGTTAACTTAAAGAATGCAAATAGCATTCGTACGAAAAGTTTGAAGAAGCAATTTGAGAAAATGGCGTTTGAACATTTGTGCAAATTCGGAAGTTTCAGTTCATTTTCACAGAAAACATCTGAGTTGTCGAGGAACTTTTAAGACATAATGTAAAGCACATGTACTCGTAAATGTAATAGTAGGGAGTTTTTGCACCCTCGAACGTTACGTACTATCGATCTTCTGCTCATTCGCAGTGCAAGTTTCGCATCACTTTGGTGCATCTGCGCATGCGCAAAAGATCGATAGTACTTAACGTTCGAGGTGGCAAAAGTTCCCTAATATGAACAAATCGCCGTTAAAGAAAATATTTACTAAATGAAAGGCTAGTCAAAGAATTACATTTTTGTAAGTTTTGAAAAAACAAAGGAATAGAGCAATATGGCGTTTATGTCATCTCAGAGTACATTAGGTACTATCCTTTCCAAAAGTTTAAGGAAAAAAGTTGAAGTCGATTTTGAGAAAATCTTGTTCTTGTAATTTTTAAAAATTGCACAAATTGCCCTCAATATTGCGCGAAAACTACTAAAAATTTCAAAAAAATGTGCATGAACTTATAGAAAGAACTAAGTATGGAGAACAAATATAATTTTAAGGGAAAATCTCTATCTTCAATTTTGTAGTTGTAGGAAGACGCCGAAAAAAATTCGAACTTTTGCAATTTTCCCAAAATCAGTCAGCAATGAAAATAAGAGCTATGCTACCTTGAGTGTATTTTACTTTATTCTTACAATTAATTTAAGGAAAGTATTTGGAGTATTTTTTGATTGATTGTTAGTGATTTTGGGCGCGTCAACTGCTTTGGTCATTAGTCCCGTAAGTGCAATGCATGTTTATTTCATCGTGAGGTGGAAGAGATGTTGCCCGCTATGCCGATGGCGAGATCCGGCGCTGACCTTCTGTCCACTAGCGGGGCTTCCCAACCAGGTATCTGCCACCAGCGGGGCACCACCCCAGCCGGGACAAGCTCTAAATCACCGACCGATTTACCTGTCGGCTTGCCGGGTTCTTTCTTAACAAGGTATCTCCCACCAGCAGTCCACGGCCCACAGCCGGGACAAGTTCCAATCCTCCCACTGGTCTCCCAGCATATATGGTAGTGTAAGTTAGTGTGTGTGTGTGTGTGTGAAGATAGGACAAGGAAGAGGAAGGAAATATCGCGCGCGGTACGTTTGTTAGGGTATTGCTCCGGCATTCGTTTGATGTTGATCGGAGAAACTACGGAAAACTTCCAATCAGAGCAGCCGGTCGCTAGAATTTTCCTCCAGACATCGGTTGAATTCTACATCTAACTGACAAGCTAGTGTTGAAAAATCCTGCCACCGTCGGGACTCGAACCTAGCACCTCTCGGTCAGAGGCATTGCAGTGACATCAGCTGATGCACTGAGCCACCTATCCTGGTCGACATTTTTGAGAAAATGTTGAAAATGTCCCTGGGGCTTAATAAAAAGTATCTCCAAAAATTAATGAATGTTTTTAAAAATCGCAGAACTTCGACTCAGACCAGATCGACAGGGGTTTATTCAGTTGAGCAAAAATTCTACACATAGTTTAGGCACTAGTGGTGTTCACATGCGCCCAGAAGGCAGACACAGACAGATGGACGGACGAACGGACGTTAAAAAGTCAAAACACACATACACTCTTTCGGTATCACTCAGGGGACCCCAAAACGAGTACTTCCGTTAATATCTCGAAATAGATTTTCCGCAGCATTACATAACTTTGAGTAACTAACACGAGAAAGTAACTGGTGGTGCTACAGAATGGCGCAGACTTTCCCGTATTAGTTTTCAATTTTCTATAGTCTCAGCCAGCTATTCGGACTTTGTCGTAGTAAAATTTACTATTTTGTTGGCATGGGCTAGATTTATGGCCTTGCCCCATCTTGCCACCTGCCATTTAATGCACCCAACTTATTTTTTAGGTTTTCTCAATTATTCGGTTTCCTAATGGTAGATTCAAAATATTGCTTTTAGAGAAGACTGAAACCTTGTCCTTTACGACAATTTTCATCCATAAACTTGATACCGTTTTTAAGAAAAGGGTGTTTAAGCGTCTGTGGCAATGTGAAATATGAAGCCCTTTTTCACAGGAATCTTGAGAGTTTTTTTTTAAATTTATTTTAAGATATTTTAAGCTCTTCCATTCACAAATGCAATAATGTTTACAAATCGCTGCAAATGTGTATACAAGGCATGCGAAATATTTAAAAAATACATTTGTGTAAATTTTGAAGAAAAACAACAAAATAATACAACAAAACTTTTTTGTTTCCTTAGACAGTGCATTTCGCACTATACGTACAAAAACTTTGAACAAAAAATTTGGAACGTTTCAGAAAAAATTGGCGTTTGAGCGTTTCTGAAAATGCGAAATTTCGAGTTCATTTCCAAAAAAAATTTTTAGTTTTCGAAAAACTTTAAATGATATAATTTAAAGTACGTGTGCTCATAAATCTAATAATGTGAACAAATCGCCGATAATGTAAATATAAACGACGTGACAGGCTATTCAAAAAGTTTCATTTGTGTTATTTTCGCAAAAACAAAAGAATAGAGCAAAATAGCGTTTATGTCATCTCTTAAAGTACATTTCGCAATATCCCTACCAATAGTTTAAAGGGAAAAAATGGAGCCGATTTTGAAAAAATCTTGCTTTGTTATCTTTTAAAGTTGCATATATTGCACACAAGATTGCGCCATAACTACAAAAATTGTTTAAAAAAAAATTCATGATCTTAATGAAAGAACTAATTATGTACAACAAATTTCTTAGAAAGGAAAAGTCTCTATCGTCAATATTGTAGTTGTAGGAAACGCCGAAAAAATTCAATCTTTTGCAATTTTCGAAAATTCAGTTATCAGTGAAATCGGACCTAAGCCATGTGTATTTTATTCAATTTTTACGAGAAATATAAAGAAAAAATTTGGAGCCATATTTGAGCAAATTTTTAAAATATCCGGGGGGGGGGGTCGTGTAATGTATCTCCAAAAAGTAATGCACGTTTTTGAAAATTGCAGAGCTTCGAATGACAGTAGATCGACAGCTGTTTTTTGTTGTTGTTTTTTCCAGTTTGGAAAAATTTGTACGCAGTGTAAACGCTAGTGTTGTTCACATACACCAGAGACACTGATGGACGTTTTTCCGTCAATCAATTTTTCGGTATTAAGAACCCACAAAACATGGATTCTGGCTACACCACGAGTTACAGGAAGTAATTTACTATACAACAACACGATTTATCCACATTTTCATTATCAGGACTCGGCTTTGAGAGTTTTCCTGCGCACGATATAACTTTCTCTTCGTATGAAGATTGAGAAGAGAGATAAAGTAAAATAAATGTTCACAATTTGAAATTCCATTAATAAAATATTAATTATATCGAATTTAAAAGTAACTACTTTTTCTGCCTACTGTTTTCTTATTTCTTTCTATCAGCAATGAAAACAAAGAGATGCACGTAGAAAACGCAGACACGAACAGAGAATCTTTGAAGCACTCTGTTCGAAATCTTTACGTGCAGCACATAGGAATGTCAGCAATTCTCAATTAGTATTAGACAAAATATGCTCATTGCAAAAATATAAACACATTTAAATAAAAACTATTTTTCAAAACTAATTAAATATATTTCCGGAAATAATTTCAAGAAAATTTGGTAATTTGTGAAAATACCTTAATAATTAGCAAATAATAAATATACTGTTAAGCAGATATTAAATGATCAGCAAAATATGTAAAATACGTAATACAGTACAAAATTTGTAACGAAAAATTTAAATATTTTGTTAGGATTGCAACAGTTCGCCTAAATTACAAAATGAGAACAGTAGACAAAACATATGTAATTACATTAGACCCGGACTTTAGCCATGAGATCGACAAGCAGTACCGCGAAACAGAATTTTGACGTTACTGAAGATCATTTTTTTACATGACTAGAGAAGTCTATTTATCCGATTTCAGTGTATGATATGGCGTTAGATTCAGGGTGCATCTCGCCAGCGCGCTATTTTACCACTTTTTCAAATATGTCGCAAGTATAAAAACATTTTAAAAATTCGATTCGGCTATTTTACTGGGAAAAGGATTAACCAGGTGAATTCTATCAAGGTGACAAACGCCGTTTTGAAATGATAAATCGAATCGTAGGATAAAAGAGCTCTTGCGTTATCTCCGCTTGTTTTTTCCGGTAGTGAAATGGTAATGGAAGATCTTAGAAGTACAATATATCTAAAATACGATGTGAGGAGATGGAATATGGGTGATATTTACGCAATTAGTTCGATTTTTTCTTTTTGAAATCAGCACCAAAGCGGGATCGGTGTTTTGAGTGATACCTCAGACATTCTTATGATGGTATTCGAAGGAAGATGGAATATGTGAATAAGGTAATAGTTTTATACTACTATTAAAGATGATACGAGACCGTTTACCCCTATTACAGCATCACTAGTTTCATATATGGGGAAAAAATATCTTGAGATGCGAAGTGACGGGGTGTCTGGCTTGCTGCCCCCGAAAGTTCAGCCTTCTTGTCCGTCGCCGCGCCGCGACGGCCGCCGCCCGGCTCGCCCGTGCCGGCTTGACCGCGCCGCCGGCCAACAATGTCCCGGCGGCGTGGAAGGGGAAGGGGGAGTGGGGTGAGGTGTTTTTCGAAATTTCACTTACCGTCGCTCCTATTTATCCGATTTGCATGTTTGACACGGCGTTGGATTCTGGAAGCGTGTCGCCATCGCGCTATAAGCCCACATTTTTGAAATTGTTCCCGGAAGTACGAGAAAAATTTTAAAAATCGAGTTTCTGCTAGTTTTTTTGGAAAAAGGGCTTCGTAGCGTAAATTCTATTATAAACAGGAGTCAAATGCCGTTTACAGATCGAAAATCGGACCATTTGTTCAGACGTAATCGGTAAAGTAAAATTCACTAAACTTGGTGCTGCCACGTGGTAGCGACAAATTGAACTAGTGTCGGTACATTTAGCCTTAATGGTGCAAATAGCATCTCGATACCTTAAACCGTTTTCAAGATATTTGCCTGTTGCCAACTTAGGTAGTCCACCCTGTATCTCGGCCCTCTTATGAACTATCTTTGTGAAGTGTTTACAATTAAAAAGCTGCTTCCTGATCATATTTCTTCTCTTATTAAACCTCCGACGTTTCGTTAGATGTGTCACTTTTCTTGTGCACAGAGATATCATATCTATATTTAAGCCTCTTCTTGTAAACTCTTTCTGTGTTCTTGGGAATAGTCAGCAAAGGATAAGCATTCTCTGCTGCATAAGAATTCTCTCTTGTCTAGAAGTTAATAAGTTTATAACTACAAATCTTTCAAGTTTTATAAGCATAAAAATAAACATACAAAATATATTTCTGAAATAAATTTTATTTCGTCTTGGTTTTAAAAATATTCTCTTGTTTGTGTCTATCTACAATTGCTGTGACATATGATGATCTGAATTTGACATTTTGTTAGCAAAGCGAAAACAATTAAACCTGTAGTTTATTTACCGATGTAATTATTATTCTATCACCCGGGGACGATGTCTAATTTTCAAATGTCTTGCTTTATTGGAGCTTTTATTCATCTTTCAACTATGTGTAGTAAAAGGTTGAGGAAGAGATTCTGGAGCTTAAGAGAGCTTGCGCAGAATGTACTTATCTCTTATCCATCGCGTACAATTTTTCTACTGTTCTTTGACGAAAATGAATCAAAATTAAATCATGAAAACCTTATCTTTGACTTTTTCCTTTCTTGTCAGCAAGAAACCATTTTTGTTGTATCTTGCCCCAGCATAATTCCTGGATACTCCCATGGTTTTGTACTGCCAATTTTTCCGCAATGCTAATGAAATATATTTCTGATCTAAAGATTCAAGGAAACAATAGCAAGGCAACATATTTCACTTTGTGAATACCTGTTCGAATGATGTCGAGCCAAATACGACCCCGATGTTGACATTTCGCCTCTCACGTAGTGATCTTTCTCAAGGATGAAAATTAATCACTCGCATATATTCGTGGAAGCCAACGATATCATCTCTCATTATTAAATTGAAATGGAACACACTTGCAGACAACATAAACAAAATGAAATAAATCCGCCTAAAAAATACCCACCCAAAGTGGGTATATACAATGGGTGTAGATATGGGTATAGACAATATAAATTTGTGCATTGCCATAAATGAGGTACGTAACCATGAGATTCTACGTCGTAGGACAAGCTGAACACGTGGCCACAGGAAAATTACCTGCCACATAAAATCAATGACGATCATGGAAACGTATTTCTAGAAGACAAATGCAAGGGGACTTTGAAGGGCGTTCGGGTGTATAAGGAGTTTCCTTGTGTCTTAAAATTCCTCAAAAATTATATTTAACTAATAAGAACCAGTCTTGGAAAATAATACATTAAGTAGGTATATCAGCCCAGAAAGAGACGGCACAGATACCATTGTTGGAGAATGAAACGCGCAAATCGGTGTATGCTACAGATCGCGATTAAAATATTTTGTTTTTTGGAAAATTAATGTTGTGAAAGGTTTTGAGTTCAAGTAACAAACGCGAACCTCATTAATACGTGTTTCGCGCCATTTAAAACAAGAATTTTATGTGTCTTGAATGATTCTGTATGTAAAACAGTAACGATAATATACTACCAACCTCTGGTTATGATGATAACCGAGTGGCAAAGTATCGTCAAAGACTAAGATTCGACAAGCTTGGTCGTGAAACTGAAAAGACAATATAAGATGCCACTTGAGTACTGAATATTGGATCTTCAATGCTAGGCGTCATTCGACATCACAACAAAACCCTAGGAGAGGAGATGACGCTGCCGTTCATCCCGGCTGACCAGCACAGGATAGGGGGTGGATGACTTTTCGGTTTTTTATACATATTCATTCTTGAATGAATGTACATACTTCAGTATTACACTATATTATACGTTTCCAGAGTTTCAATTAAACTTAAATTCTAATTCCAATTACAGCTGACTACTCATGAATAGAAAACTCACAGAGCATCTATGGGATTAATTCATCTCTGAGAATATGCTGAGGAATGAATCTATTTATTTTTATTCTAGTTGGGAGCTGGTAGGTGGTGTATAGGTTGTAATGGGTTGCTTCGGTTATTGTGTAAATTTTGGAGAAGTACTTAGGAGCGCAATATGGTGAATTATGAAGGGTAAATTGAATTCGTTGTGGTGTTGAACATTTGAGATGAACCAGGGTGCATGAATGGCCAGTGGAAGGAAATGGTTTTGGATGATCCGTCTTTTGTCGATATTCGTTTTGGAGGCGTTGATCCAGATGGGACTTGCATAAATCATTAGGGGAGTGATTATATTTTTATAAAGAGTGATGTCATTGTTTTGTTAGAGTTTACTATTGGAATTTAGAAGTTGCTTCAGATAAATTATTTTTATTTTGGTTGGCTGTGATTTTACTATAATGTAGTGTTTTAAATTTAGTCTGGTATCAAGATTCAGCCTTAGATATCTCACAGATTGATTGTGTGGGGCCTCTGATATTGGGAGATTGTTTATTTGCAGTGGAGTTAGGGTTGAAAATGTTTTTAATGATAACAGTTTGGCGGATGATATTTTAGGGTTGAGTTTTATTTTCTATTGACAGCTCAATCGTCAATATTATTTAGATGTGCTTGAATATGCTTTCAGATTAAATCATTTGAATGCTTGGACATGAATATGGCGATGTCGTCAGCGAATTGAGCGATGGGCGTGTGTGAAGTTGTGGGGAATATCAGCTGTGTATATGATAAAAAGCGTGGGTGATAATAGTGAGTCTCGAGGTAATCCAGCTATGTTTTTGAGGGGTTGGATGTTTATCAACTGTGACTGTAAATGTTCTGTCTTGGAGGAAGCTATTGATGATATTACTTAGTTGGAAGTACCTATTTCTCTAAGTTTGAATGTTAATCCAGGATGCCACACTTACAAAAAGCTTTAGAAATGTCCAGGAAGATGACTATTGTATTGATTTATTTTGAAATTCAGTGTGATATTCAATGTGATATGATTCTTAACAATTGATGCAAAGTTGATACTTCATTCGTGAAAACAAACTGATGCATTAGGATTTTATGAGTTTTATCTAGAAGGGAATTCAATATTTTAAGATTTACTTTTTCTATTATTTTTGACAGATTGGGAAGATGACCTTTCAGTGTTGTTGATTCCTTGGCTCGCACAGCCTCCCGTTACGAGTGTCGAAGCGCTTTTTTCTGCCATCGCCTGAATGAGATGAAAGCCATCGATGTTAAAGAAATATCTGAAAGTGCGGAGTGTTTTCTGCAAGTAGAGTCCAAATTAGCAAACAAATCAAGAAAAGAAAAACAGTAAATATTTAAACCAAAAGTACAATAAGTAGAAATAGATTTTTAAAATGTAAATTGTGCATATCAACTTTATATTGTATGCAGTATTCTTTGGCCATTGCTCATCAATTTTAGTAATAAATCGAACTCTGCTATATTGGCGGTACATTTGTAGTGCCAACACAGCTTTAATTGTGCTAATTATCATTCGAAACGAGACCTAATCCATTCTAAGTCAGAAATACCCCATCCTAAGAAGTTCAGTTGAGTTCTCAAGACCCGATGTAAGAATTATAATAAGTATATCTTTAAGGAAATTGACTGCCCTCCGGCGCATCAGCAGAATTGGGTCCTGCCGCCCAAACTCGGGTAACATTTTGCAAATAATTCATTATATACATTTGGTTCGGCAACGTGTGTTACATCACATGATGTGGTACTGTTACAACACTGTATATTTTGAAATTGAAAAAAAGGAAAGAAAAAGTGGAATGTATTCACTTTCCAACTTTTCAATTCGAATACATTTTAAACCGAGTTAAATATTAGCCCCAAGGGCTCTTCTCGTAGAGCTTTTATTTTTTAACATTTATTTAATATTTTATTTCTTTGGTGTTAACATTTTTTAAAATATTTAATATTACAGGACATAAATTTACATATAAATAAAGAACAAAAGTGACTGATATTAAGAGTTAAAAGTGTTTTATTTCACAATACAGTAATCCCTCAACATTCGCGAGAGTTAGGTTCCCAAAAAACCTCACGAACATTAAATCTGCGAATGTTAAGTTTATCTTTTAATGAAGAAAGGGGGGGTAGGTTCTTGTGTATCGAAAAACTGTTTAAAAAAGAAAGAAAAAATCTGACAATCAATTACAGTACAACTGATTAAGCGCTACTACAAACAGAATTCACAATTAACATTCCAAAATGAAGAAATAAAATAATGTTTGAAACTTATTTCGAAGTTGAAAATGATTGGATAAAGGATTTGCTATTTTTTTGTTTCATCACCTTTCTTGCTGTTCTAATATCCAAATATGAAAGAGTTCCTGCTTCTATTCTCTCTTAAATTTCGAAGTTATTTCCATGTTTGGAACGCATTCGAATGCCAGTTCCACCAGAGCTTGTTAATTTTAGAACGCCATCAACAGTTTTGACATTGAAGAAGTTGCTCCAGGACACAGTTTCGCTTCCGTTACTTCATCATTACCGTTGATGAGGGTTTCTTCACTGATGATTTCCCGAAGCTCCTCTACCATGAGCTCATTACAAAGAGAGTTGCACAGATCCTGAATGACTTTTCCGTTCATTTGGCCAGAAACATTACCTCCAATTTGGCGCAACTGAATTGAATTATTTTACAACTGTGTTATTCTATAAATGTGAATTGACATTTCAACTGCGTAATTTTTGAAGAAAGTTATACTGCGAGCTCCGAGGTCAGCCGAGTTCGTTTCCCAGATGATGATGGTAAAGGAAATGAAATGTGATCGCTTTCAAATAAAATGTACGACCAAAAGACACACTCGCGAATGTCGTCGCGAATGTTAAAACCGGGAGCATTTCTCTAATCGCGAATGTTCGGAACTCGCGAATAGCGAATCCGCGAATGTCGAGGGATTGCTGTACATGCGTGCGTCTCGTTATTACTAAAATTTGAAAAATAAAGCTTACATCAGATCTTTGCGCTTTCTAGGAGACTTTTTCTTATAGGACTGTTCCTTATAAGATTGTTCCTTTATAGGATTGTTTAATGGCTACTTTTATTATCTTCTTGACATCGACATTTCAGATTTTGCAAGTTGCGTTCATGAAAGAATAGTGTTCTTCTATAGTGCGTTATTATGAAAACAGACATACCTAATGCTTGGAAGATATTGTATTGTGAATACCGAATAACAAAGACGTAGCAACCAGGTGGAGTTCGAGCCTCAGTAGCCCCCCGTTCGATCAGCTTGTCGCGCCCTCCAGCCCCGGGTGCACTGCAGAATTGATGAGCGCACGGCAGCGACCGACAGATGTCCCTGGCAGGGCGCACGCGAGCGCCGTGATTCCTCTCAGCCACGCAACCTCAAGGCTGTTCTTCGCTGGCGGGATCCGGCCGCGCTGTCTCGCTGCTCTCTCGTTTCGAGCTTCAATCAAATCTGAACTTCGTGTATCAATGCAACTTAGTTTTATACTACTCGAAAGCGAAATTTATGTTTACAAATGTCGACAACTATGTTCGTTGTTATTATTGGTTTATTTATAACTCTACTACTTACAGTAAAAGAGTAGATTTGTGATTCCAGATATCAAGAAAACATTGGCAGATTTTACTTTATTTATTTATCATCTCATACTGTCCTTGATGATAAATAAATAAAAAATAATCACTTTTCTGATGGCTCTGCAGTTCAGTGCAAGCCAGGTCTGACATTCGTACTGTCGCTGAATTAACGTAATATTCTCTAGGACTGACGATTAGAGTCTTTCTCGATCACCAGTTCCCAATCGTTGTCTCTGCGAACCACATGTGTAGAAATTGGTAACATTATAGTAGTAGTCAGGGACCGTCCATAAATTACGTAAGGCAAATTTCGAGTATTTTCAATACTGCCATCCCCTTGTAAAGCACTTCCCTATCACTATTTAACGCAGCGTAACGCTGCCTCAGACCCCTCCCTCCCCCTTTAAAGTTACATAATTTATGAATGACCTCTTAGAAACAACATATGATTACGATTACGAAATTAGGATTTCGATTACATTTTATTTTCCACATTGCTTAACGAAAAACTAAAAGGCAATTGTAAAAGAACTACAAAAACGTATCTAAAATTATAATAATAGCTTATTACACAAAAAATTAATAGAAGAAATAGGAACACTCATTCTGGTAAGCTGAAACCAAATAGATTATGTTAAGTTATAAACAACACCAGGTGTTCCTTAACTAAGCTTAGGAGTTCAGTAAAATTTCTGGGCTGCAACATGCAACAATGTGTAATGTCCTGTTGTATTTTTGGTTGCGAAAACGCATATACTTATCAGACATTCTTTCTCAATTAAGTGTGTGTATTTATGCAAGGTGTGAATATTTTTATTGTGGAGATAGTATTGGAATTACCTTCAAAATACTATGTTTAATTCCATTTAAGAACGTTTGAGTAAGGGTCTTCATTTAATCTGTTCTGTATTGCATAAACATCTGTTGAAATGTCATTTCTCTATCTATCTCTCATACACACAAACACACACGCTGTTTACTGTGGTGTGGCCTAGTGCAAGAAGGGCACACTTCATGTTTTAGTAATTTTCGCTTGTATAGCCCATGCGTACTTTAAAGTTCCTTCTTTCAGTGTAAGTCCAGTCAAAAGTTGATCTACCTCCTGATTTCACGATCGACCCTTACATTTGCTTTCGATTGTTTCAGCATTTCGATGCTATAAGAAAACAAACCATTCTGTAAACTTTAAATATTGACATAGGCCCTCTTTGCACCAAGCCACCCCCAAATATATATATATATATATATATATATATATATATATATATATATATATATAATTTATGTTATGTATTAATGTATATTTAATGTATTAATTTAATATATATATATATATATATATATATATATTTGCCAATATTTACAAAATGGCAATAAAACTAATGAATTTTGACAAAACAGCATATTCGATTGTTACACTGAATAAAAGTCAAATAAAGCGTGATCTTTAAAATAATTATTTAAATATATTTTGTATCCGTCCACATTGGACATTCTCTATATATTTTTATAGATGATATTTTCTGTCCAACGGGTTTAATAGCATTTCTTACCTAGGGGAGTTAAGAATTTTAAATGTGAAATAACGTTTGGAAACATATGCGTTAATATAATAAAACCTGGAGCATGCAATCATTGGACAACTGAATGTGTAGATTTTTCTTAAATAAAAAAATGTCCAATCATAGATTTTTGTTTCAGGTCCAATGTGATGTTGGAGCTCAAGTCTGATATTGAGATACGGATTATGCGTATATTAACTAATAGATAACAGTTAAACCATCCATGTTGTTTTCACCATTAAATCTATATTGTAAGTGAAAATAAGCAGTATAACTGCGGGTTCAAATAAATAAACAAAAAATTAATATTTGCAATTAGTCAGTGACAAATAAATTTTGCGTTACGTATAGGACATACTAAACTATGCCTTTAAAAGTTCGTAGCTAGACCAGTGCGAACGTTCAACACTTTGTAACTCATTTGTTTTAAACGTGAAAATAGCTTAGCTTCATTCTAGATCCTAACTTCGAATGTCCAGCTCTTGAACTGTGCGTTACAGAATTGTGTGTGAAAAAGCATTATAATAATGCTAAGCGTTGAGATTAAATTTCATAGAATCAAAGAATCTCCCTCCATTTCCCCACCTGATCTGACCTTTCCCTCTCATGTCCATCACAAGTCCACCACAAGACTTGTTTTCGTAAACCCCTCCTGTCCCCTCAAAATTCCTGCTGTCTTCGAGACACAATATCCTTGTTTTACGGGCCAGGAATATTGTTTCCGAGTTATGGGCGATTTTAATGCGTATTACAGTTATCTGTTTCATAAATTATATGTCATCTGTACCTGGTTTTGCGGCGCAGTGTGCAGGTGTCCGTGCCCGAGCGATCAGACGCCACCCGTGCTGCTGGCGCTGCTCAGCGTGCTGCCCGAGGATGCCCACCAGGCGCAGCACCGTCGCCCCTCGCACGCTCCGCGCCACTTCCACCAGGGCGCCGCGCGCGCCAAGGGCGCCCAGACCTCGTCCTACGCCGCCGCCAAGGCCACACCCTGCGCTTCCGCCGGCGCCACCAAGCCCACGTCGTCCTCCACCACCAGCACCACCTCTAAGAGCACGCCCTGCGCCTCCACCAGCACCACCGCCGCCACCAGCAGCAGCTGCTCCACTAGCACCACCACCCGCGGCTCAACCACCACCTCTCCCCGGAGCACTGAGAAGAGCTCGACGACTAAGCTTCCCACTACGGCGCAGGCCACCGCCGCCGCCGGGAAAGCTGGCGCCCGAGGCAAGCACAGCACGGCGAAGACGCGCCGCAGCCAGAAGTCCACTTCCGCCGAGACCCCCGCGCCCGCCGCCGAAGAGAAGATGAAAGTCTACGCACCGGCCTGGTAAGTCTGTAAAGATGTCCAGACGAGTTGTAACGACTGCATACAATGACTTCACCAAATATTGCGAAGTTCTACACTCTAGATAAGGAGATACATCATTTCTACAATTGCTAATATATAAAGTTTCCATGCCCACTACTGTAGATACATTTCGCAACAGAGGCACTCGTCTATCCGCACATTATTGCTCTTGGAAACTTTAGAGCGTTTGCAATTTAAAACAATATTTGCCTTCAGACGAGGAAATGTTCCTTTCTTTGCCACCATATCTACAATCGGTCGCAGGTCCTGGCAGTGATCGCTGTAGCCTCTCGTCTGCAAGGACGTGAAAACGGAGTCCGGGTGGATGACCCATCCTGCCCGGGGGATTGCGGTTTGGAATGGAACTGTCATGCAAATTACGTAAAAAGTACACAGTATACAGGGTGTCCCACCAACTATAGACCACCCCCATAACGTTTAAACAGTTCAGGATATCGAAATGCAGTTTTCGCTGAATATTGCAGAATCATGGGGCAAGTAACATGTCGCAGAGAAATTGTCTATAATATTTTTAGTTTTCGACAAAATTT